>AWYD02004110.1:0-25848 GCA_000504365.2 Pseudocercospora pini-densiflorae CBS 125139 | reverse complement strand
TTATTTAGTTAATTATCTAGAGATTAGCTAGGTATTATAAAGCTATCTAAGCGCTAGTTATTAGCCTATAATATTAATTATAAAATAGGTAGTACTATAGCTCTCTATATATCTATCTAGACTAAGTAGTTTATTATTAGGCGCTTCGCTAGAATAGGAGGTACGACGCTAAACCTAGATAAGTATAGTTTATTTACGTGCTTTCTCTCACATAATACACGACTATTCTACGAAGCGCCTAAGTGGAGGTAGATATTTGGTGCACAATTCTATTCTCGACGGCTTATCTGATCCGCTGCATCATTATCAGATCCGAAATATAGTCGAAGCCAACAGTGGATCTTCTAGAACATAGCATCCATCTTCTTGAACCCTTCTTCACTAAACAGCTGCAGGAGAGGATTCTTGACGTTTTCATTGTCCGTACATGATAGATCGATGGTGCTCTTCGTCGCCTAGGCGCTGTCAACTCTCCTCACTGTCCGATCTCGGTGTCTCGGGTTGACTGTCCGTCCGCTTTCAAATCGTCCTTGACTTCGCGCTGCTGAGGAATGACGCGCTCCCCATCCCAGACATCTCGTCTCCAGAGATCGACATTAACAACGATTTCGACTCTAGATCGCATATCGCGTCGGCTGGACTAAATAGTGGCGACCGTGCAAGTATATGCTGGCTGTCGCGAAGACAAGGAACCCGACTGCGGCGCATGACCACACCTAGAGACGTCCGACGCAGGCATCAGGCCATCTCCGCACACGCCCACACCCCGAACGCTCAGACACGCTATGGATAGTGTCGCAGTGGACAGACTGGTGCAAGAGCTGTCGGCAGGCTTCGGAGCGCTGCAAGATGAATATCAGAAACTATACGGGCAGCATCAGGCCTTGGAACGAAAGCTTGCGAATGCCCGAGAGCAGGTACGACACCACACTTTACTTGAGCACCACATCTCGCTTCTTATGTGATGAACCTCTTTAGCTCTAGACCTGTAGTCGCATGTGCGGCGGTGATAGATTTTCAAATTGACTCTGATATCTGTTTGCTTGATGCGACTATAATGGGACAGCTCAACGAAGCAGCAAGCTGACATTGGACTCACAGTACAACGAACTCGCGAAACTCTACAATTCCGAACAGACCGCCACGCCACCTTTAAGCCTTACCTCTTCTCCTGGCCAACCAAGTCAAGACGTGTTTGCGCCCAGGACTGTAGCCGAGATCTTGGATACACGACCAGATATCCACGCAAAAGACGCGGCAAACAAGGTCAGGTCTGCAATATCGGCTGCGCAGCACCTCAGCAGCAGCCTCCCCTTAGACACAGCCGCTCATGGCGTAAAAATCTGGTCAGGCCCTTCTGCAGACAGACCAGAAGGCTCCAGCTCGATGATGCCATCAATCTCCGAGTCGCCTCTGGAACAAGACTTTACTGTTGAAGGCAAACCTAGTCAGCTTGGCTGTCCCTTCGCGGCCATGGCAAAGAAGAAGAAGCTAAGCTCTCATGCTGCCAGCGTGTTGAGCCGATACGAGAGGAATGCACCTAATGGTAGTGTCGCCGCAAGCACGCCAGTCAGCCAGACTAGCTACGTGAACGGGCGAGATAGCTTTTCGCGGAGAGGGAGCAGGAGGGCAAGCTTCGTCGATCCCATTAAAGCGGAGATCTGCGGTCTTTCTGATCACAATAGTGCTTCGCCCGCAGCATCGCCCGCAGCGGAGAAGGCTCCCAGCAAAGGTCCAGAGCAACCACAGATCGAGAATGCTGAAGTTGGCGTATGCCCAATTCGCTTCCTAGACCAGCATTCGCCGGAAGAAGTGGCGACTTACTTCGAGAAGCACAAGAACGAGCTGCCTCGAAGTCACGAGGTATGCATCTTGCGATATCAGAGCAATGAAGAACAGATCAAGCAGTTGGACGCCAAGTACGGTAATCTCGTCTCGATGATCCAAGGCTTAGGTCAGAGGCACAAGGAGATGCTACCTGAAGATCCTGATCCGGAAGAGCAAGACGAAGAACGACATGACGATGCAGTCAGTGACGAGAAGATTCGCAAGTGGGCTAGTAGTGTTAGCGCACAAGCGCCGCAAGCCGCAGATGCGGATGAAGACGAAGAGGAAGATCGACTGCCGCATTTCGAACGCCCTGTGCGAGAGATTCGAGTCGGAGAGTCGCCAAGCAGGCCTTGGGGAATATCGGTGCCGGCACGATACTACGACAAAGCCGAGAGCGAGCGTAGCAGCCAACCAGTGCAGGTCAACTCTCCTGCGATTCAGAGTGCTAAGCAGAACGGTGCAGACTTCAAGGCAGAACCGAAGCCTGCTGGAAAGTGCCCCTTCGACCACAAGGCTTTGCAAGCCATGGGCATGAGTAGACCTCAGCCGGCTCAGCCTGCACCCGCAGAGCCTGCTACTGGAGTACAGAAGCCTGAACCAGAGCCTGCCGCGGAACCGGTGAAGGAGAAGGAGAAACCGAAGCCTCAGCCAGAAACCGATGCTTCGACACACAAAGCATCAGCAACGGCGAATCCGCAAATCGTCATCAACGGGCCGCTGTTCATCGGTTATAGCCCCGAAGATGCCATTAGAATCCTTCGCGAGAGTGGATTGAAGGTGGGCTGAAAAAGATTGAGAGAATTTCAAGACTTGTTGCGTTTTAGCGTCTGAATGAGATCACGAATTACGAGCATTGACAAGAACGACATTGTAAACTGCAGGGGAAAGACAGATTGAGAGTATAATGTTATTTAATAGATCGTGCACACATATTAACAACGCATACTTCTGCCACTATCTTTGTGCTGCCTTCTTTTTCTGGTAGGTATTATTGAACTCGCTCAGGAGTTATGAGACTTTTCCCATGCAAGATTGCAGTGTATGGTGCTGTAGATTGTGGATTGCGATGATTGTCAAGATTTTCGAGCTCTTAGCGAGCGAACACGTGGGAGTATTGAGCTGGTCAAGATCAGAAAAATGTTCTGTGGCATTAATTGGCTCTGCGATTTGCCCAGGAAGCTGTATCGTGGCTGACATCGTGATTGACCGTAGCATTGAAGTTACTTGTGTGGAGCGAAAGACGGTTGTGAAGATGGCTCTGTGTTGGAAACCATGACAGCTGAGGTTTCTGCTTCGGGTCATTTCCTTGTAGCTGCTCTGTGTCTCAGCATACGAATCATGAACGTTTGCTTTAGGGCTCTTTGTAGATGCATGTGAAGGTCACTCATATTGCGAGCTACAGCTCCGGTGTGCCGTTTCTGTGTAGCACCTATCCTTTATCTCGCCTCTCATCTGCGGACGTGATGGACATGCAGGTTCTTCCAAAGCATCCCTTGCATCTTCGACAGAATCTTTCCCAGCCACCTCTATCATCATGTGCAACGAGACCGTTCCTGGCTGAACGACTTTGCTGATGTGATCGACGATACGTATCGTTCATGCATGCATGAATGGACTCTGCAGTCTGGATGTCCTCTGTGTCGCCATCATCTCAGCTGTCAAATCTGTCTCTATTGTCACTATCGAGCGTCACCCATCAATGCCATAACGACAACGTCACAGTGGCTGCCACGGTAGTATGGCACGCAGGAATACCACGCCATGCCATGCCACACTTTACCTATCTTTAGGGGTGTGGTCGATGTCATGCCACGCTGGTCTGAGACCTGATGAATGCGGTCCAGAGCATGATAGTCTCCTTGCTTGAACCGGTGCTTTTCTTGAACTGGTATGAAACACAGGAACGAATCCAGTGCCATGGTCATGATTACCAAACGTCATGCGCCTGGAGCTCCTCTCTTGGCCAGATCGAACGGTATGCTCGTTATCACCGTGACCGACTGAGTCGAATACCCTGGCAGAAGATTCTTGAATTTCTGCTCCACAGACAATTTGAGGCAGCGGACATGAGTCCGAGGAGTCGATTGCATAAGTTTGAAAGTTTTTCTTGGTGTGAAAATTACTCAGATGCGGTGTTGAGAATGAAGTCTGTTTCGAATAGAAAGCGTTGTGGCGTCTCCGGCAAGAACATCCGAAACCTGCGGGAAGGAGCCAGGTTTGGCGCCACGCTCCGTGAACTCAAATTTTTCAAATATTGACAACAGCTTGTCGAGCTGTCAACAGTGACTGGCATTTCGAATATTTTGTGCCAAAGTGATGTGGATAGAGGTTGAAGGCCAGAGTAGGCCTCGTCTGTCTGGTAGCGGCTCGCGGCTACTCTGCGATTTCGTAGCGGCAATCTTGCCTGATCCAGTCTCTTGTCGCCTGCCGCTCATCGAGGTCAAATCATGCTCGAGTGGTCTCTCGTATCAACAGCAAAAGGCCGAGTGTGTTGTCCACTGGTGCCTGAAGTTGTGCGAGATAACACAGCCGCGGTCGTTGAGCCTCATGCGTCGATTCTGATAGGGTCAGATATGACGAAAGGTTGTTCTTTCATGTGCCATTACTGGATTGGGACTTGCAGTCTATCAGAGACAAGCCTAATTTAGTCCATCTGTGCAGTCGGAGCCCAACAATCCTGATGAAGGTAGCATCTCCGCTAGCAATGAAGGGCACGCTATAAGCGAGTCGAACACGAATGGAAGAGCTGTCATGCATGCTGGTCCGAACCGCTTCCTGATGAATTACGCGATTTCTCTAAGAAGATCCAGGCGCCAAAAAGTGGAAGGCCACTTGAGGCAGTGCCGAGAATTTCAGTCGACAGGGATGACGGATCCTGGTCGACGCCCGTGTCGAGATCCACTGCAAGGTACATGAGTCTTGACATTCTCCGGCGGCGCCAAAAGTCCGAGATCCAGCATTCAAGCCACAGTGTATGAGAGGTGGGAGTCGCGAGGATTGCAAATAGCTCAGTGCATAAGGCGAATAGCGTATTCGAGAATATTGGTTTGCGGACTCCACAGGGGGATGAGCACCTCTGGCGCTCCGATTGATAACCTCAGCTCTGGAAAATGCTGGCGCTGGAGGTTTATTGATGAATGCTATCGCAGATGCGCCAGTCAAGTCGCCCGAGAACAAGAACGAGACGCATTGTTGCTGCTCTCTATTTGCCGGCATTGTCTTGGGTAATCGCCATCCAAATCAAAAGGGCCTCAACTGCTTCGTGAACCCAGATACGATCAGCGCCACTAGATAAGAGGCGAAAACTGCAATAGGTCTCCTCGTTGTATCAGAAGATTGATTACCCAAGCGAGAATACCAGAATTAGCAGGAGACTGCAGAAGACGCTGGGCGCGATGGCATCTTTGCTCTTTTGAGCGCTTGCTGCACCCAGCGCGAGTCGGGTATGGCTCGGTTTGGATGGGTCTGATGTTGTCGCGGTAGGTGTGGTCATTATCACGTCTGGATGATCTCCGTTCGAGGTCGAGGGATCAGGCTCAGCGATTGACTTGTTCATTCCGCACAACCCAGACTCCACCAGCAGATGTGTTGGATAGTACACTTTGGGTAGACCCGAGCCCATTTGAACCGAGAGGACGCCTGAAGCTTCAACTGAAGTGTTTGTGCAAGTCAGAATTTCTGTGACTTGCGTACCAGATGGTAGGTCGTGTCCGCGAATGTCTAGCTTGAACTCCGGCGTGTCCTCTCCATTGTTATTGAGAATGGTGATAACTTGTTGACCAGTCTTGCCTTTTCGCATAGCGAATGAGTGGTAGTCTTGATATACCACCTCGGTGGCAAAGCTGGTATAATTTTCGCTGGTCTTGACTATGTGTCGTCGAGCGGCAACGAGAGTGGCGATGTGCTTGTACAAGAAGGCTTCCGTATCATATCCTGTCGACCAAAGTGGCGTTCTGTTGATGTAAGGGCTGACACCGCCGGCCATGTGCTGCTCCTGGCCTTGATAAATAATAGGAATGCCGTCACCCATGATCGTGAAAGCGATAATGTTTCTAGCTTGCGCAGTGTCGTTCGTGTATTGCGCGAATCGCTCGACATCATGGTTCTCGCTGAATAAGCCGAAGGCGGTGGGATCTGCGCAATTCTGGCGCATGGTGTATATTGTCGTCACCAAATCATTAATGCTTCCCTGCGCGTTTGAGAAAGCTCTGATCAGAGGATAATAGATCGGGTAATTCAAGATGCTGCCAATCGTTTCCGCCCAGCGACAAACGAACAAATTGTCACCTTGCATGGTTTCACCTATTGCAAATACGCCTGAAGCATTGACGAAGTCGGGGAAAAACTCAGGCTGAACGTTGATTGTGGTATCGATGCGGAGACCATCGATAGTATAGTTGCTGACCATGGATGAAATCCATCTCTGGAGCATGTCTTGCACATTTTCGTCTTCTGTACGGAGGTCTGGAAGTGGAACGATAGTATCCCCGAGCCAGCAGACTTCCACTTCGGTTTGATTCGTGTTGCCATTGATTGCGCAGTACGGATGGAAATATCGCTCATCATTGAAAGGATCAAAGATAGAGTAGTCCACGGAGTCCGGCCCTCCAGCATAGCCTAATTGAAAGCTCAGCTCCTGCAGATGAAGATAGAGACGCGTTGATGGCACAAACCCATGTGGTTGACGACAATGTCTAGCATCAAGTACATCCTGACAGTTTCTTAGAATGTTCACGACGAGACCGAGAGCCACATTTTCTTACCCACGGTCGTGAAGAGCATCACTCAGCGCCCTGAGGTCTTCTACGGAGCCAAAGTTCGGGTTCAAGGTGTAGAGGTTCTGCGCCCACTAGAGTTGAAGGAGACAACGATCAGCATGTGCCTCAATAGATAGTCGCTAGCATCCTGAGGGCGGAGCTTGGACCACGGTGTTGTGTTCTATCTCCTGGTCTCGTCGACGGAGTGCCATTTGGCTGAGCATGACCTGCGCGGTTGGATTCACTCACATATCCCGTGTATGCCTCGCCGTCGCCTGTCCGCTGGCGAAGCTGGGTGACAACAGGTGAGATCCATATGGCATCAAAATTCATCCCTTGGATGTAGTCCAGCTTGTCTATGATGCCCTTCCAGGACCCATGGCAGTAGAGCCCGTCAACGATGCCGCAAGCTGCAGTGCTAGAGCCATCGCTGCGGGCGAAGCGATCAGTCAAGACCTGGTAAATTGTTCTTCCGCGCCAGTCTTCGAGGGTCGCGGCATATGCTGTGTGAGTGTTGATGGACAGTATGATGAAGAGCAACAATAATTTCATCCTTCAACTCTGTCGCATCCTGAACTGAAGGATCCAAATGAGGCAAGTACCCGTGCTTCCTGCTGTAGTGCTACGAAGAAATAATTGTGAGCGGGGTACGATGATCTTTCCAGGCACAAATACCTCTGCTGCCACAGCAGCATCGTGCATGACACAGTCGGCACAGCCAGTCTTTGTTCACGAAACATGAGTTCAGCGAATGGTTTGGGTGGGCACATTTCTCTCTGCTTGTTGAGAGCCAGCATGACAAGCGACTGCAGGTGAGCTTCGTAGGTCTCGACCCGCATTCAGCAAGGAGGGAGAGGTTCCATCGAATGGGCAGAATGACATCTTGTGACGCCGAGCTCAGCGTTTGACGTTCAAACAAAAGCGCGGTAGAAGACGCCACGGACGTGTTGTGCCGCTTAGAGACGTTGCCTCCAGTGCCGAATCAGGCTTGATGCTGAAGGCGTTTGGTGGCCCGTCGTTGCCGTGAACCTTGAGATCGAATGACCGCAGATCCGAGGACGCTTGGCCGTCCTTCATCGCGAACAACATCGTGCTTCTTCTTTGGTTGTCAACGATCTATAATCGTGCTTGTTAGTAGTATCTGGAGATTTACGACAGCTAGGCGTCATCTCTCGAGATCGACGCGTACGCGCCGCATCAGGAAGTGGCTGAGGCAGGCATGGAGCAAGAGCTGCTAAAAGAGCATCGCGCCGAGAAAGGGCGATAACGGACACAGACATTTCGGCCAGGAGTCTCCATGCGGATGCAGACAGTGGATACTTGCCAGGAACAGGTCGCAGTGGTGGGCTATGGGAAGGAGGGATGGTCGCGAATAGCAATACGTGATGCGCTGTCGCACGCATGTCGGCAAGAAGGAGGCGTGTACACAGCATGGCGCTGAAAGAATGCACAGTGGATCAGGAACGAAGGTGCTGCAATCCGCCATGCAGGAACCCATGCGATTCGACTCGCCGTCGCTGTCTCGGAAGAAGGCGTGGTGGCATCTTGATTTGAAAGGATCGGCGTCGGCAACGCAGAACGGCGCGCTAGGCAGGCATGCAGGCTCTTTCGAGGTCCCACCGCACTTGCTTCACTGACACGCAGACATGCAATTTTCGCACGATAGATAACGATCAATCTCTTCATCTAGATTGACGGAGCCAGCGGCGACAAGAGTAGACCCGAAGAATGAGCGCTGCAGAGCTTCAGAGCTGCGACCTGCCGTTCTGGCATGGAAGGCGGCGCGGTGGGCAACGCTGGCCAGACTAGATGTGTACCCAGCCGTAGGCAAGAATGCACAGATTCCAATTGTACAGCAGCAGTTGGTGTCGGTGTCGGTGCTCTGGTGTCTGCAGCGAGGTCGACGACCCAAAATGTAGGATTCACGATCGCACTTGCAGTCGCGCCGGTCTGTGCTGCACAAGGGAAATCTTGTGAAACGCTAGGTATGTCACCTTTTTACATGCAACGGTTGTGCGTCTGCAAGCGAGCAGTATACGGCCAGGGTGTCGATTAGATGCACTCTACGGCCTATTGCAGGGCCTGCTAATAGACAACGTGGTTGAGGCGGGAACTGGTTGATAGCGAAGAAGCACACCTGCAATTCTGCCCGTCTCATCACAGTGCTGCCGCCGGACCTGTTTCCATTTGATGGTCGTTCTTCGGGCCCACCCAGTACTTCCGATATTCCATAAACAGCACACATCAGCGGCAGCGACCGTCGAACCGTCATCGTACAAACCCAGCAAATCGACTAGTCCATACTCACGATCACACGCAGCGCCCGGAGCTTCAGCACTTTGCACTCGGGGAGGAGCACTATCGACTCAATCAACACCGGCGCAGCTTCATCCTAGCGGCGAGCTGTTCTGGACTGCCTCACTTCATGCCGCCTTGCTTGGCCTTCAGTCCCGACGTCTCGTACTGCGGCACCATTTTCGATTGACCTGTCACCCACCACACGCTCGTTGACCTCATCCCTACTCGACGTGCTCCCTGTCATTCTCTTTATCGGGTCGACCGTTCGCCCACCTGCAGTCGTTGTGCCCCACCTGCACTGGTCCCTGTCATCTCTCCATACAGTTCTACAAGGCGCTCCGCGTTTCTCTCTGCTGTCTCGTTGACAGCAACTAACATTTCTTCAAACCAGCGCGTGGCCAGCAGCATCAGTCAAGCTTTGCGAGCAAGTTGACATTGGACTTCAGCATCACACCGACGCAACGACGACCTCTCTCATGAGGACTGAATAACGCCACTTTACGCGCAAGCTGCCATTGTGGCACCCACACTCGCTTTACTGAAGGTCCTTCAACATGTGGAAGACATGTCTTGCAAATCTTGCCTCACTGACAGCGTTAGCCTACGCTTCGTACTACGATGAAGCTGAGGCAGAATGGAATTTGAACGCCAACAAAAACGCCGCGACTCCTCTTGAATACAGCGTTCCGGACTGGCCTTCGAGCTTCGAGCACCATCCAAGTCCCGACAATTGGAGATTTCCATTTTACAGCTTCTTCCTGGACAGATTTGTGAACGGCGATCCCACGAATGACAACGCCAATGGCACCAATTGGGAACAAGACTACAAGCAAACACAGCTGCGACATGGCGGAGACATTGCAGGAGTTCAGGACTCTCTGGACTACCTCCACGGTCTTGGCATCAGAGGCCTTTATCTCGTCGGCAGCGCCATGATCAACTTACCTTGGGAAGCCGATGGCTACAGTCCCACCGACCACACCATTCTTGACCATCACTTAGGCAATATTGAAGACTGGCGAGCAGTAATCCAGGCAATCCACGACAGAGGCATGTATGTCATTCTCGACAACACCATGGCTACGATGTCGAATCTGCTCGGCTTTGAAGGTTATCTCAACACCAGCGCAGACTGGTCTTTCACGGAGCACAAGACCCAGTACACGTCTACCAATGTATACCGCGACTTCTACATTGGCAACGAATTTCATGATGTCTGTCCTTACGACTTTCCGCGCTTCTGGGACCAGGGTGGACACCAGATTATCGACAACAACACCAATGCTATGGTTGGGTGCATGGATAGCGAGTTTGACCAGTTTGGCGATGTCGGTGCATTTGGAGTCTATCCAGAGTGGCAAAAGCAGCTGTCCAAATTCAACGGTGTCCAAGATCGCCTGAGAGAATGGAGACCCCAGGTTCTGGACAAGATCAACCACTTCTCCTGCATGATGATCAAGGGTCTGGATATTGACGGCTTCCGTATCGACAAGGCTATGCAAGTCACAGTGGACGCTCAAGGTAATTGGTCTCACTTTCAGCGGGAATGTGCGTCATCTGTCGGCAAGAACAACTTCTTCATTCCCGGAGAAATTGTGAACGGTAACGCTGATGCATCGATTTACCTTGGGAGGGGCAAGGAGCCAACCATGCAGGTTTTGAACACGACCAAAGCGATGACTTCGAACGACTCCGAATACATTCGCGCAGACGGCCAACAAGCTCTCGACGCGGGCGCCTTCCATTACTCGACATACCGAGCACTCATGAGATTTCTGGGCCTTGATGGTAATCTTCTTGCGGCGAATGACGCGCCTGTCAACTTTGCAAACCAATGGCAAACCTTTGTTCAGACGAATGATCTCAACAATGCCTATACTGGTGTCTTCGACCCCCGACACATGTATGGAGTCTCGAACCACGATGTGCTGAGGTGGCCAGGCTTGATCAATGGTACCGAGAGACAGCTTCTCGGCGATTTTGTGATATCCATGCTCATGCCAGGTATTCCTCTGGTCAGCTGGGGAGAAGAGCAAGCATTCTATGTGCTAGACAACACCGCCAGCAACTACATTTTTGGACGTCAACCAATGTCCTCCGCACAGGCATGGCAAATGCACGGCTGCTACAAGGTTGGAAACACGAATCTCAATAAGTGGCCTGTCAATAGCAGTCTTACGGGATGTCAAGACGACTCTGTGAGCCTCGATCACAGAGACTCTACACATCCAGTGTACACGGTCTTGAAGCAGATGTTCGAGATGCGGAATAAGTACCCAGTGCTGACCAATGGATTCGAGGTTCGGCAGCTCTCAAACCAGACCTTCAACTATACTCTTCCCGGCTCATACGGGACGCCAACCGAGACTGGTCTCTGGAGTGTGTTGAGAGGACGAGTTGAGGGCATCCAAGATCTCAGCGGAGAAGGCACCTTTGGTAATCAAGGAATCTGGCTATTGTACTCCAACTATAACGGGTCCAGAGTCTACGAGTCCGACTGCAACGGCGATGATGCCATCATCTCCCCGTTCGATGCCAATACCACAATCAAAAATCTCTTCTATCCCTTCGACGAGTGGACGCTGGACGAATCTGCACTGACGCTCAATATTGAGGGTTCGACAAACCCGAATGGGTGCCTCTCGCAACTCAACATGACCAAGTATGGCTTCAAGGCATTCGTGCCTATTGCAAACTGGAGCGCGCCATCTCCAGTCCTCACTGGCTTTTCTCCTGGCCACGACGCCCGCATCCTTTCCAACTCTTCGGACAGTGAGCCTTCCTCCGTCGACGTCGAGCTACGCTTCTCTGCCGAGATGAACTGCGATTCTCTTGCACAGGCTCTGAGCATCAATTCGACCACAGGACAAGGACAGACAGGCAGCATCGACACCAACAATATCGACTGCGCTGTAATGGAACCTGAATTCGAAGCTTATTACTACGGACCAAGCCCATCAACATGGCGAGCTCGATTTGCGCTAACCAATCTCTACGATGGTATCCACAGAATCAGTGTCAACAACGTATCGAGTGAGAGCGGAGATGTGTTCACCAACTCTGTGGACAATTTCATGATTCGAATTGGCAAGGCGAACAACCCGATGGTCTTCCCGACCACCGCGAATTACAGCACCTCGCTTCTCTACAAGGATGATACGTCCTCTAAACGAGATGTCTCGATCACCACTTCTGGGCTCATGGTCGACCACAAAGCTCCAGGGGCTGACAAATGGCGCTACTCCTTATCTTTTGGGTCAGTGTGGTCAGATTGGTACGACTACACGCCTGGAAATGCATCGCTGCCGTCGCAGACATGGAGAGGCGACAAGCAAGAGCAGAAGTGGACCGGCGATCACGTTCAGGTGCAGTACTGGTCTCGGCTGGCTGGAAGCAGCGACCATGTTGTTGAAGGCGATCTCGCTGGATCTGATACCGCTCCACGTCGTTTCCCACATCTGTTCCTGCATGGCTCTTACAATCAGTACGGTTTTGACGATGGACTCCCAAACACGATGTTCCAGCTTGACAATGGCACCTGGGCATTCGACTTCATGACTGAATGGCCCAGTCAATTCCAAGTGAATGTGTGGGGTATGGCTTCCAACGGCGAGCCGGATGTGTCGTTTGCCTTCGGCGATGTTGATAATGACACCGTCCTCGACCGCATCTCTCCAGTGTCATTGCAAAAGGCTGTGGTCAATATTACGAATCTTGGACCGCCCGCTCCTTCCCTGGCTTGGCGCATCCTGTTTAACGATGCCGACTTTAGATATTACCTGGTTCCTGTGGGCAATAGGTATACACAGCTGGCTCTCTGGCTCCTATTGGGACTTATTCCTATCGCCACAGCTGCTGTTGGAGTTTGGGCGTACGTGCACTTCTTCTACGGGGTGAAATTCAACCAAATTGGACTTTCGGAGAAGAGAAGCATTCTTCCCATTGCTGCCGTCGGCAAGATATTCAACCGCGAGAAGATGGATGAGAAGGATAGCGATTCTGAAACGGCCATACCACCAACAACAGGGTCCTCTCCAGATCTTGCTCAAACTGGCGTCATTCGCAGCGCTGCCTTTGGCGCTGGAGCAACCATTGACAGCAAGAGTCGTACTGTGCTTATTGCTACCATGGAATACGACATCTCTGATTGGAATCTCAAGATCAAAATTGGCGGTCTTGGTGTTATGGCGCAATTGATGGGCAAAAATCTCGAGCACCAGGACCTCATCTGGGTGGTTCCGTGCGCTGGCGGTCTGGATTATCCTGTCGACACTCCCGGCCTCCCCATCGATGTTACCATTCTAGGCCGAACGTACGAGGTACAAGTACAATACCACAAGTTGAACAACATCACCTACATGCTTCTTGACGCTCCTGTCTTTCGAAGACAGAACGCAAAAGAGCCATATCCAGCTCGCATGGACGACTTGGACAGCGCGATCTACTACTCCGCCTGGAATCAATGTATCGCCGAGGCTATGCGTCGTTTCCCAATTGACCTTTACCACATTAATGACTACCATGGCACTGTCGCGCCTCTTTACTTGCTTCCGGATACTATCCCGTGCGCATTGTCGCTACACAATGCTGAGTTTCAGGGTCTGTGGCCCATGAGAAACCCACGCGAAGTCGAGGAAATATGCTCGGTGTTCAACTTGCCACAGACTGTCGTCCAACGATATGTGCAATTCGGAGAGGTTTTCAACCTACTTCATGCCGGTGCAAGTATTCTCCGTATTCATCAAAAGGGCTTCGGCGCTGTTGGAGTCAGCAAGAAGTATGGCAAGCGGTCATGGGCTCGATACCCGATCTTCTGGGGTCTGAGAAAGATTGGTGCTTTGCCCAACCCTGACCCTTCTGATGTTGCTGAGTGGGACAAGAAGTTGACAGCCCCGGACGAAATTCAAATTGACCAAGTCTTCGAGAGTGGACGTGCAGGCCTCAAACGTCAGGCCCAAGAGTGGGCGGGTCTGGACCAGAGAGCTGACGCTGACCTTTTCGTCTTCGTTGGTCGATGGTCGATGCAGAAGGGCATCGATCTCATCGCCGACGTCTTCCCTGCCATCTTGGAGCAATACGAGCACGTACAACTTCTATGCGTTGGCCCAACCATCGACCTTTACGGCAAGTTCGCAGCCCTGAAACTGGACAAGATGATGCAGAAATATCCAGGTCGTGTCTACTCCAAGCCTGAATTCACGGCCCTCCCACCATTCATATTCAGCGGTGCTGAATTTGCGCTCATTCCTAGCAGAGACGAGCCTTTCGGTCTGGTCGCTGTCGAGTTCGGAAGGAAAGGAGCGCTCGGCGTTGGTTCGCGTGTTGGCGGTCTTGGTCAAATGCCTGGTTGGTGGTATACGATTGAATCGTCCACGACCAAACACCAAATGCATCAGTTCAAGATGGCGATTGCCGGTGCACTGAAGTCGGATTACGAGACTCGCGCCACAATGAGAGCGCGTTCGGCCAAGCAGCGTTTCCCGGTCGCGCAGTGGAAAGAAGACCTTGAGATTCTCCAGTCGACCTGTATTAAGATACACAAAAAGCGCATGGAGCACATCACAGCGAGACGTATGGGTCTCGAGGATAAGAGTGGTACATCGAGTGGCTGGAACACTCCTGGATGGATGACTCCGCGAAGTGGGTGGGCTACTCCTACCGGCAGTCGGCCAAATACTCGACCGTCCTCACCAAATCGATCTGGTACGTCCACACCTGCAGGCTCAAGAAGACCATCATTATCTCTGGGTATGCGACTGGGACCGGGGCATATTCCGGGAACACCATCAACGCCATCTGAAAGGTCAGGCCAGTCCCAGAGCTTGAACAACTCGCGACGCAATTCATTCGACGACCAAGATCCACGGCGACGACTGAGCAGTATCCAAGACGAAGAATATATCAGTCCCGAGGCTGCTGAAGAGTCCAAACGCCGCTCGCAGCTTGGAACGATGACCAATGAATTCAACTTTGCTCTCCGTGATGGCACCATTCACAACAATCCTAGTCCGCCCGACGCCACATATTTCTCACCTGTGACACCCAGTGGACTGGATACTCCAAATGGCCAGTCATTCCCGTTCCTTGCACGTCCTCACACTCCGGTCAGAGACGATTCGTCGAGCGTCCCGCAAACCCCATTGTCCACCGAAAGAGTCATGGATGAGAAAAAGAAGGATCAGCCCCAGGAGCTCACACCGTTCTTCACAGACCCAACTGGGCTGTATTACAAGACGTTCGAGAAGAAGCTCGATACACTCAATGGCAAGAACTCTGAGGGAGCGCTGTGCATCGAGGAGTATCTCGAGAAGTCGGAAAAGCAGTGGTTTCATCGACTGCACGAGGCCAAGATGAGTCGAAACAACACTCCGAGTGCGTCTCGGGTTGCAACGCCCGCCGGTTCCATTTATGAAGGTGTCGACACAGATGAGTCCCTTGCGCAATTTTTGCTACCCGAGAACTACCAAGCACCAACTGGTCTCCGCCGTCTGCTAGTGTACAAGGTTGGCGACTGGCCAGTGTATACTCTGCTGCTCGCTCTGGGACAGATCCTCGCCGCCAACTCATATCAGATCACGCTTATAAGTGGACAAGTTGGACAGACTGCTGGTCAGCTCTATGCCATCGCCTGCATCTACCTCGGAACGACACTGATCTGGTGGTACCTCTTCCGGCGCCTTGCGGCGTATTGGGTCATGAGTCTGCCGTGGTTGTTCTATGGGCTCGCATTCTGGCTTTTGGCCTTTGCACCATATGGCTCATCGACCCTTTCGCGTGGATGGGTGCAGAATGTCGCCACAGGATTCTATGCCGCAGCATCATCGTCAGGTTCGCTCTTCTTCGCTCAGAACTTCGGTTCGCTTGGATCTGCACCAGTGAAGGACTGGGCGTTTAGGGCATGTGCAATTCAAGGAACGCAGCAGCTGTATGTGGTCGGCCTCTGGGCTTGGGGTAATAAACTCACCAACATGAACTCCAACGGCAATTCCACCTCACTGGGCTGGAAGATGACCGCAATTGGCATACCCATTGCTCTCTTCCTCTGGGCCGTTGGTCTGGTGCTGTTCTTCGGCTTGCCTGACTTCTACCGCCAAAAGCCGGGCGCTGTTCCAGACTTCTATTCCTCGATATTCCGCAGGAAGATCATCGTTTGGTTCCTGGTCGCGGTGTTCGTCCAGAACATCTTCCTATCAGCTCCGTTCGGTCGCAACTGGTCCTACCTTTGGAGTTCAAAACATGCTCCCGGATGGTCGATATTCCTATTAATCATCCTCTTCTTCGTCGTCGTCTGGGCAGGTGTGCTTTTCTTCTTTGGTCATCTCTCCACAACGCACAGCTGGATCATCCCAATCTTTGCCATTGGTCTCGGTGCACCCAGATGGTGCCAGATCCTCTGGTCATGCTCGAATATCGGCCAATACCTTCCATGGGCTGGCGGACCTGTCGCTTCCGCGATCTTAGGCAGGATGCTCTGGTGCTGGCTCGGCGTTCTGGACTCCATTCAAGGTGAGACTTAAATCTTCATTCATAGGGAAACAAGCGCTGACTTTGATACAGGTATTGGTTTCGGCATGATCCTGCTTCAAACAATGGTTCGATTCCACTGCTCGTTTGTCTTGATGGCAGGCCAATGCATTGGTGCCATCGCGACCATCATCGCCAGAGCAGATGGCCTCAACAGCACAGGGCCTGGGCCCACCTTTCCTAATTTCGCAGGCGGCTGGTCCGACGGTCTCTCGCAACCTTGGTTCTGGATATGTTTGCTTTTTCAACTTGGCATCTGCGTTGGCTTCTTCACGTTCTTCCGTAAGGAGCAATTGACCAAGCCGTAATCCGACCCCGTACAAACAAGAATCCTGACTTGTTCTCGCTGTACAGGCTACCGGGAAAGCATTGATGGTAGGAGGGGGAAGTTCTCAACGATCTCAATGATCTTATGGCGTTCTGACATGTGTGTGTGCGGAGATTTGTGGGAAGCAGTGCAAGCGTAATAGCGTCGTTGTTCGTTCTTAAAATGACGAGAAACCCAGTGGCAGAGACAGAGACAGATCAGTGCAGCGTTTTGCATATACCCATCCCAGCGAGTATAGAGACTACATAGACTTAGTAGAGATGAGAGACTCGAAGTGCTCGGCTCTCAAATGCATTTGTTGCCAGAAATGATTTCGCCCTTGTGCTTTTCCGACGCTCTACACGTACCTCATCTCCAACCAACACTTTGTGGTTGCGCATGCTGCCATCTGACCACTTTCTGCCCTCCTCACGTGACCAGCCTGGAATCGTCCGAGGACTTCATGCTGCCATCTGACCACTTTCTGCCCTCCTCACGTGACCAGCCTGGAATCGTCCGAGGACTTCATGCTGCCACATGTAGCACCATCAGCCATATTGTACAGTTGTACGACAGCGTTGATAACACAAATGATCCGTTGTGACGCGATACAACTCAGTCTGTGGGAGAGGAGCAAGAAGACGCGTGCGTTTTGATCAAGCTCAAACTCAATCGCGGCTTCTGAAACTTTAATTATTTCCACCGCCATTGGCACTCTACTACGCCCTTACCAATAACTCCTTCACCAAGCCAGCCTGAAATAAAAATGGAAGTGCCACCCAATACGAATCACGACGAGAAGTCAACATTCACAGTCCTCGTAACAGGCGCAAACAGGTAACATTGGCCCTCCGAAATTTTAGCACAATCAAACAAATATCTAACATCTACCCAGCGGTCTCGGCTTCGCACTTTCCTGCCGCCTCATAGACGAATTCCTCTTCACAAGACCCCAATCCCAAACCTTACACCTCTTATTCTCAACCCGAGACAGCAAAAAAAGTTCTTCCACTTTGTCCCTCTTGAATGCGCATCTCCAAAAGACCTTACGAGAAGCGAATGCCAAGACCCTGGGCATAAGTCGTCTTCTGGAACCTCGAATAAAACTCGAAGGCGTCCTCGTAGATTTACTAAAACTTTCGACAGTAAAAGCACTAGCAGAACAGCTTCTAAGACGAGGAGAGCGGCTTGATGCCGTAGTCTGGAACGCTGGAATCGCAGGCTGGAGTGGTTTGAATTGGGGAAAAGCGGTATGGAATGTTTGTACGGATTTGGTACATGCTACTACTTGGCCGAAATATATGGTTTGTGATGTTGGGTTGAGAGCGAGACCGCAGCTCTCTCCCACATCATCACAACAAAAGACGAGTACAGGTGAGGAGGAGCCTGTTTTAGGTCAAGTCTTCCTCGCCAACGTTTTCGGCCATTACATGCTCACACACTGGCTCTCCCCACTCTTCGATTCGAACACGAGGATAATTTGGTTGAGCAGTATTTCTGCTTCGGCACATACATTCTCTCTTGCAGATATTCAGGGATTGAAAGCGGAAATGTCGTATGAGAGTTCGAAACGACTTACGGATTTTTTGGTTTTGACGAGTGAACTAAATTCGACGAAGCCATACACCAAAACATTTTTACCATTGAAGAAAGATGTAAGGAGACCGAAAATGTTCGTCGTCCACCCCGGAGTTTGTGGGACAGCGATCGCTGGATTAAATTGGTTTATCGGATTATTCATGATTGCTTCGTTTTATCTTGCTCGATGGCTCGGGTCACCTTGGCATCCTGTTGAGCCTTATAAAGGTGCGGTGAGCGCTGCGTTTACGGTACTGTCGACACAGATTCCGGAAATGGAGGAGACTGAAGGAAAGGGCAAATGGGGATCATCGACGGGTGTATTTGGGGATGAACGTGTGGCGAGGACGGAGGTGGATGGGTGGGGATACTGTGGGCTGGTCGGAAAAGTGCCTAAGGGAAGTGTGACTAGTGGGTTGTATCGAGGGAGGAAAGATCTTACGAAGGAGGATCGAGAGGAGTTTGAGGCGGTTGGGAGACAGGTTTGGAGTCAGATGGAGGAGTTGAGGATTGAGTGGGAGCGGAGGCTAGGGCCAGTATCACAGGAAAGCTCGGTGGATGTTTGAATTGTGCATCCGCGAGATTACTGTAGTCTATGTACAAGTATGCATTCAATCATCATTTTCATATCATATGAACCTCATCACTTTTTTATGCGGCGACAATCTTGCCATCCCGGCAAGCAGTTCCATCGGCTACCTTCTGCCAGGTGACTTGACCCCAATTGCAAAGACCGAACTCTTTCTCGCCGTTGCAGACAATGGCGCCATTCGTCGAGCAAGATGCTCGGCCGAGAGGAGCGGATCCAGAGCTTCCACTAATGTAAAGTCTCAGCACCAGTCCTGCCATGCTCTTCGAAGCCTTGCAGCAACGGAGACGGACCTTATACGTACCCTGTGGCATTCATGGCAAGTGGCACACCATTGGTAAGAGTGCCGTACGGCACGGCAGCGTACTTGCCGTTACAGCTGTAGTCGTACTCTGCCTCTTGAAGCTTGGTCGACTGCACCTCGAAGAAAGTGGTAAGCTCGCACCATCCATCATCTCGGTCGCCGCACTGGTGGAAGCTCTTGCCAAGAGGGATAGTTCGCTGATTCAGGATGAAGTGGATGTATCTGGTAGTACCACCCTGCTCATACTTGTTGCCGTTCTTGCGGTTGCCGCTAAGTGGCTGTGGTGTCTCGATGATCTCCATATCCAGCCTAGCACCAAACGGCTCCATGTGAGAGACGATCAGAGATCGATTCTTCTGAAGCTTGTCGGCAGGGAGTAGAGGTGCAAATTGAGTGAGACCGAAAGCAGTGAGAATGCCGGCAATGTTCGTGTCGTGGCTGAAGTCGAAGTTCAGGGTCTGGTTGAGAGGGAAGGTCGCAGTGTTGTTGTCGAGCGTCACGTTGATCTGAGCGGTTGGCTGTGTAATGAGGTGATGTTGCAGGCGAGACATAATTTCGACGACGTAGCCGATTCCCACAGCTCGACCAGTAGGGCTTTGGAACATGTTGTTTCCAGCAAAGTTGATATCGACAGAGTACTCATAGCCTTCCCACTCCTCATATGTGAACAGTCCACAGAAAGCAGAGTAGCCGAGAGCGACAGTCTCGTACGCACAAAGCGACTGAGCGTTGTAGGTATCAGTGACGGACCAGTTGAATGCAGGTCCGTACGAGTTTAATCGTGCTGTAGCATTCTTCAGGTAGATGCTGGCCCATTCCTTGGTGGCATTGTTACCGCCTTGATTGACATAGGTGTTGGAGTTGTTGCAGTTTTGGTATCCTGCAAGAGTGTTGTTGAAGATACCAGTAGAGTTCTCACGTGCAAGGACTAGGGTTGCGTTCTGTGTCCAGTCAAGTCCGAAAAAGCCAGCAAGAAAGTACTCAGCGCTCTTCAGCATGCGGTCCTGAGTTGTCGATCGGGCAACGATCTTGGAGCCATTGTTTGGGTAGAGGTGACCATACATAATTTGATGGAGCGTTCCAGAGTCGAACAGCTCCTGCTTGCCAACAGGCGTCAGGATCTCTGCTCCTAGCTTGTTGGTGTAGGTGTTCAAGAACGACAAAGGTCCTGTGAAGTTGACATTGCCCAGTACACCCGTAGTGTAATTGTGGATCTTGGTGACAAGGACTGTTGCACCAGCACCAGTAGTTGGGTATCTAGAGCCATGTCGAGACAACATGTTCAGCTGCACAATCGATGCATTCTTTGGCAGAGAGTATTCGTCTACACCAAAACCGACAGGATTTGGGAAGTAATGGCTGAGCTGCCCATGCATTTGAAAAATGTTGCCATTGTCCGTGTTTCCCATGATAGGAACCTGCGTCTCGAGTGGAGAGTTCGGGATGTATGACTGAGTCCTGAATCAGCATCTCTCCGTTTAGGAGTCTGTTCTACAATGCTTACCACGCTGGGAAATGGAGCCGGATTGCTCTGTGCCAGGAAAGCAGCAACACCAGTCGGAGTTGGACCTGTTCACCGATCAGTGATTTTGCCCCAAATGTCCTACATCGATGCCATATGTATACCAGGAAGCAGCTCCGGCTTGGTAACATAGTAATCCGGAACATTGCTGCTGCTCGAGCTGGACGACGACTGAGCGTTCGCCGGCCGCCCAACGAATGCCGCCGCAGCAGCATACAAAAAGCTCTTGTACATGATAACAAACTGTATCACAACAACCACAAACAGTGAGACCTGTACAAAGAACAATATCCGCGACCGGAGGCTGCTCTCTAATTTCCCAGGAGTACGCGACCATGCTGGAAGCTTTAAAGGCATGGGTTCCCTAGAAGGATCTCGTTCTCCGTCATCGTCACGGACCAGAACTGCAGGTCCGCCCTTCTCACTACCACGTTGCATGGAAGCGAAGAGAGAACGTGGTGCCTCCAACCCAGAAGAGGCAGCTAAGCGTGATGCGACGATGCGATCTCCGAAGAGCTTGAAGCTTGTTCGTTGCTTACTTTCGAGCGTTGGTGGGGTGATGGCAGAGGTCGGCGTTCACCGGCAAGAGTCTGCCGCGAATGCGTTCAGGAACCACGAGTCAATCGCGCACGTGGGAGGGTTTCGATGCCGGCCTGTGTCAGCCACCGATGTGTTGAACGTCAAGATGCAGGAAGGAGGTGTTGCTTTTCACGAGAACATGGTTTCCATCAAGGTCGTGATTTGCTGATCTGGGTTTGTCTTGGCTTTTGCGATGCGAAGCTTTTGCACCAAGACTGACCAAGATCTGTCAAGCCTTTTCGATAGATCTCTGCGCTTCTGCACAGCGTCAAATCGAAGGCAAAAACAGACGACGCAGTTAGCAGAAGACGAGAGAAAATTCCCGCGTTGGAGTCTGGAACTATGCAAAGAGACTGCCATTCTTGTTCGGGTAACCCGTCTTGTCCATGTCTTTGACACAGACATACAATGCGCTCGCTAAGATTACAATCGTGTCTAGTATACAGTGATCGTTGAAGCGTTCGTAAATTCGTCAACCCGTGTCGCTCCTTCCAGCGGAATCACGGTCCTCTTTTGAAATCGTTAGCGATGTCGCCTGCCAAAACACAGCGAAAGAAGATCCCGAAAGGAAAAAACAGAAAGTAAAATTTACCGCCAAGGTCGCCGCGTAGTGACAGCATCCCTAAGACTGCCCCTACGCTTCGGAGGTGCTCCTCGATTTAAAGGTTCAGGTGTGGCGGCTGGCTGATTTTTGACGCTGTTGCTGCGCTTGGTGAAGAACGTACGCTTCTCGGTCGCGATACCGGCAGCTGAAGCTGGCCGCTCAGTAGCAGGCTCCGTTTTCGTCCTGACTACCGGGCTCGGCCGATGATTGTCTCGACTGCTGGGCGGACGAGTCGATCCACTCATGATAGAGCTTCGCGTTGACGCGCGATCAGTGTGGCTAGTCTTCGGCCTCGCAGGGGCATTGTTGACATAGGCAGATGAAGGCGTCGAGGTGAGGGTTGGCAATGGTGGCTTTTCGCTGCCTTGGCTGCCAGAGAGCCGGCGAAGGAGATTTGGTAACTTCTTGCTCAAAGTCCTAGCAGGAGATGGTGAAGCTCGTGACCTGGGAGGAGAGGCAATGGAGGAAGAGAGTCGTGAAGCTGTTCGAGGACCTTCGGGAGAAAGCCCGCGATTGGACTGGTCATCAGCCTGCACGACTGTCCGATTGCCAGACGACCCAGAATGCTGTGACTGTGCCGAGCGTGGGCTTGTTACTATCTCTGCCGAAGATCTGCCACCGCTCCCTACCATCTTGCTAATACTGCCGAAGATTGTTGGACTAGTCTCTACGCGGCTCAGTCGAGGTTTCGATGGGCTGGTTACAGGCTCTTCGCTGGACCTTCGACGGCGAGGTCGCGTTGCCACGCGCTGAGTGGGAGAGCGCTCATTCATGTTGAACATGAGATCAGCTGGTGGCTGTCCATGTTGCTGAAACCTGCTAGGCGTGCCCATGAGAAGTGACTTGCCATCCGGAAAGCCGTCATAGTCCAGCCCGAAATCCTTGATAGTGTCAGTATCCGCATCGTGCCCAGTGTACTCTTCATCAGAGCTGTCGTTGTCTTGTGAGCCATCGACATTGGCGCTTCGATAGTGTAAATTGCTTGCATATGCAGTCTTAAGTTCGACCGAAGATCTCATCTGCCTTGGGGCTGTTCTGACTCCAGGCTCAAGCGCATTGAAGCCCTTGACCACAGCTGGAGTAGAGTCCAAAAGGCTTTTATCTTCGACAATGCTGGATCTTGATTCACGAAGCATGCGCGTGCTCGCACTGTCTGGCGTTGGCGGTAAGAGATCTCCAAAGATCGGACCTGCTATGCTTGTTGGGCGCTGCTGCTTCGATCGAAGTTGGCGGCGCAATTGCGGCTGCTGCTTCAATTCAACAGCCGCACCCAAAGCAACCTGAGTGGCTGCCGACAGAGCATCATTCAGCGACTGATAGTGGACTTGCTGATCCTCGTGTCGAAGTGGTGGAGACATTCTACGACTCACGTCGGCCAAGGGCGAAGATATGCGGTTCGACTTCGATGGTGTTGATTCGGCTTCATCACGCTCCTCAATCCATCTGCTCACCCGTTTGATGCTGTCTTGCCTGATATGCGACCGTGATCCAATGGAGGCAGTACGAGCATCGTCGTCCTCGGCTTCCCAGGCATAGCGATCGGGGCTGACGACCTCTTTGGGACTGTAGATGGACGGAAAGCTACTTTCGCTCAGGACACTGAGTCGTGGAGAGTTCGGCACATCCTCCCCATCCTCCTCGGTCCGGGCCTCTTGACGGGACAGTAGTGAGTGGAAGCTCTTAACAGGATGCAACGATCGCGAATTCTCCATGTAGACAGTTCTCAAGGCATTTGTGCTAGGCTTCTTGGAACTCAAGATCATCGGCTCCCTCCTAGGCTTAGCCGGCGTCTGACCATTCATGAGACCTTGCAATTTCTCCGATGCAGCAGCAGCCTGCTTCGTTGGCGGCTTGGGAGCAACTTCGGAATTCTTGGTTGCAACCGACATGGCCGGCGGCGAAGATGGCAGGTCCTGATCATGTGTTTCGGTGCCAGCATATCCGGAATCCGCGTTCGCAGTCGAGGGCCTCGTATGGCTATGACGCTCTTCCATGTCATTCACCTGCTCCTCCAAATCGCAGATAATGTCCATTGCTTCCTCCACCGCTTTATCGCGCTTCTCAAGTTCCTGCACCAGCTCAGAATTGATCCTCAACAACTCCTTGTGCTCCTCCTCTAGTACCAGGGCGCGCTCAATCTGGTCCTTCATAGAGTCTAGCTGTTGCTGCAGCTTGGTCGTTTGCTCCCTTCTGTGATCCAACTCCAGTTTCAGCGCGAAGTTTGCCTTGTTCAGGCGGTCCAATTGGTCGTCCATGTCCCTCACACCAGGTGCGCGACGTCGCCTATCGCTACTCTGACCACCAGCATCTGACCCTCGCATGCTCGCGACAATTGGTGAACTGTCGGCCATTCTAGTATGGCGGCTGGCTTCGGCCTCATCCAGAAAGATATCGTCATCTCGGCCACGTCTGAGACCAATGTCGGTGTGTCTCGCGCGTTTGGGGCGTATATTCCTGGCTCTCCGTTCCTGGAGACGTTCCTGCAGCAATTGCGACGTGGGTAAGACAGTGTGGCCGCGCTCGCCGAGCGGGCTCCGCTCAAGATCGTCTTCGTATGTCGACATGGTGGATCGACATTACATGCCAGTCAAACAGCACGTCAAGCAGGTGCAGTCCAGCTGGAGGGAATTCAGTCCAACATGGCGCCGCTCACGGTAGGTGTATAGCTGGATCAATATTTGGCGATGGTGACGAAATGGTCGGTATGCGGTGATTGGCGCCAAAGGTGGTCGCGGTCACAGCTATGCGACCTTTGCAATCGGTAGTGATTGGTGAGTAGGGTTTCAGATGCTGTGCGGTCTGTCGTCACGTCCCTGGGTTGTTTCACTTGGTGCTGCCCGCGGTAATGTCGAAGGTCGTGCAAGACGCGCTCCAATACGCTTGTACAACCGTGTGTGGGTGTGGTGGTCGATATCTGTCGTTGTGCGGAGACCAACGCAGAGCAGGTCATAAGGAGAATGCCTCTCCAGCACACGACTGCGATCCCCTACAACAAAGAACGCACAGCAGGAGCACAACACACGTCCGCCAATCATAGCGCTGTTTGCCGAGCCGTTAGACTGACCCAGCAACAGGGATCCTGCATCCCCGCGGCTCCGCTCGAACTCTGCTCGTGGCTGCCGAATGGTGACCTGCAAAAACTCTCGCCTCATTTTGATGCTCCAACTGACTTCTGTTCTCTGTGCGTGCCGAGCCATCATACGCGTAGCTGGCCGGGTGATGAAGCCTTCCCGTTCAATGGTCGGCACTTGCTGGACTCCTCATCTCAGCAAATGTCTGGTTTGGACAATCTGGAGTTGGGCATCGAGACGTGACCAACCACTAATCCCAGCAGACGGCGTGAACACCAGACCATGTACTATTTCTCACTTTCTCATCGCGCCGCAGAAGCGTGCAGGAAGCAACGCGATTCTACACCTTATGCATGGTGATGGACGTGGACCTGAAAAAGCCCCTCGATCATGCATCTCCATGCCGAGCTTCGCTTTCTATAACAACTTCCATTGCTCGCCTCGCCAGAAGGAATGCAGTAGTCTCGACGCACATCTCCCACGGTTGAGGAAAAGAGCTCGTGGGCGTCGACATGAACGACGACCGAACATTCAAGTCTCTGGTTGAGGGAACATTCTTTGCGTTCGGCTCGGAGATATTCTACAACATTTCTCAAACTAGGCGCAGGCGCCTATTACAACCATTCCACGGCCCGACCTTTAGCTGACAGACTACAGTCGCACAACGTGTGCTTTTCTTACACTTTTCCATCTATTTTACTAATACGCTAAAGATAAAAACGTAATTCTTAGTATTAGGAGGAATAGTTAGAACCTCTACTTTAAAATTAGTAGAGATATACTAGTAATAAGAGTACTAATCTACTCCCTATTTCTACTAAGGAGATATAGGATTTAGCTTAGTTACGATATACCTCTTTAGCTTATTATATAATATCTAACTAG
>AWYD02004105.1:0-37885 GCA_000504365.2 Pseudocercospora pini-densiflorae CBS 125139 | reverse complement strand
ACTATCTAATACGTTAAAGACGTTATAAAGAGTATAGTCCTTTAGTAGCTTCTACGGGTTAGAAGGTACTAATTTAATAAGGTTAATTAGATAGAATAAGAGGTTATAAATAGCGTTAATATACTTATTATTAATCGACGGCGGAATAAGTAAACGAATAAACGTCTTATTATTACTAATAATACTATCGTAAAGACTAGTCTATAGCTTACCTTCTAGTTATAACGACGTTAGTACTATTAATAGTACTAGCGGTTATAGAGCTACTAGAGGTTATAGAGCCGCCTAAGGTTATAGTTACTACTATTACTATATAGGTTACTATTCTATTATAATAGCTCTATAGAGATTAAGATATCTTATCTATACGTCTATTAGAGCGTTTACTAGTAGCGCTACTAGAAGAGGGCAACTATTATAGTACTACGGTTATTATTACGATAGTATATATAGTAGTAATAGCGCCGCCTAACTAAGTCGAGCCCTTAAAGGACCTAGCTAGCTATTGTTTATTATATTATTAATATTTATATTATTGTCTTCTTCGTTACTTCTATATATTATTTATAAGTCTTATAGTTTATCTTCTTATAAAGAAGAGTATACTCTTAAGAAAGGTATAGCTCTACCCTCTATAAAACCTCTACTTATATCTCGTTACCTTTCTACTATTATATAAAGCGATACTAAGTCAATAATATAATAACTATTAACTACTACCTATAAATAAGATTACGGATAGTATTAATATCGTTGTCTTCGTATAGCGGTAGTAGTAATTAAGTAGGTAAATAAAAGAAGACAAGTTGCCAACCTACGGTAGTAACGCTTATGCCGGCCGTGCATAGACCCCTGCATTTAGTTGGAAGCACCCCTAGATGTTAGAGATCACGAAGATTTTCCGGTGAGCTTTTCCATCATGGCCTTAACTTGTCCTGCATGGATTTGCTCTGAGATCTCTGCCGGGATGACCTCGCCTTTGTTGACCGCGAATGCCTCCAATGCGGCGACTGCGGCCCAGAGCCGATTCTCTGCTTCTTGGAATACAAGGCTGGCAGGCGAGTAGAAAACTTCATCGGCGACCTAGAGCGAAATTAGCGAAGTTGCGGTACGAATTCACGCACGAGCATTAGCCTTAAGCTCAAGGAATGACTCGTGGCGGTACGTCGAACATACCTCTTCAGGATGTCGTGGCAGGCAGTGCATGAACTTCCAGCCCTCCTTCGCTCCACCTCGCTGCGCAAGCTCTTTCGTGATCTGGAAACCCTCAAAATCTTTGAGCCTCTTCTTTGCCTCAGCCTCTTGACCCATGCTGACCCAGGTATCTGTCACCAGCACGTCGGCGTTTTTCACGGCTTCAGCTGGTTCATGGGTCTCAGTAAGCTTGAAGTTCGGGCTTGTCGACTTTATGATATTCCTCATGAAGTCTGGAATTTCGTATCCTTTCGGCGTGGCCACAGCGACCTCCACGCCAAGTTTGGCAGCACCGATAGCGAGATCGAAAAGAACGTTGTTTGCATCACCAACCCACGCAATCTTGAGTCCTTCAAGACCTAAGCTCTCCGCACCGGCACTCTCTGAGCTTGGAAAGGCCTCAAGGAGTGTTTGAAAGTCGGCAATGGTCTGCAGAGGATGGTAGAGGTCCGATAGCGCATTGATTACTGGCTTGCTGCTGTGCTTGGCCAAATTTGCAACATCATCATGGGCATTGACTCGTGCAACGATAGCCGACACCATGCTGCTGATTACCACACTCGTGTCGTATAAGGACTCGTTTACACCAAGTTGGATATCTTGGCTTCCCAGAAACATCGGATTGCCACCCATCATCGTTATAGCTCCTTCAGTAGATACTCGTGTTCGAGTACTTCGCTTGGTGAACATGATTGCGATCGTCTGGGCCATAAGTCGGTTCTGGAGATGCGGAGGCACACTCTGAGACTTGACAGCCGTCTTGTATTTCGAGGCATTTCGAACGAGTGTTGTGAGCTCTGAAGGGAGCAGGTCCGATATACTCAGGAGATGTCGTGATGAAAATGGCGATTGTGCGGGTTGGGAGGTAGATGGAGCATTGCTCGCGAATCGCTTGGGCGTTAGAGAAGCATTCTTGAGGGATCGCAAGACAGCTGGTCGACAGAGTCTGGAGGCAGCCATTGGGAGAGTAAGGGCACTGTGAGAGTGTGCAATGGCTCAGAAATGATAGAGGGTGAAAAATATTTGGCACAGCTCTCACAGTCAGAGCTCCAATCCTGTCAGTGACTCCACAGCCATGCTTGCTCGAACTCGCTGGCGTTGACTGGTTCAAAATGCAAGGGCCATATTCGCCGATCACCCGGCGGGGCCTTCCGCGGTCGAACAAAGATGGCAAAGCGCCAAGACCACAAGCCTCGGGTGATGTGAAGGAACGAAGACATCATTGCCGCGTAGTACAGCTCAGGCACCGGCAGTACATGGTGTGCATTCGTCAGCTGACTCTCCGTTACATACTCTTGTTCCTTTAGCATTTTCTTTCTCATTTCTGCGCATCCTGGTCATGTTCTGGTAATGGTTGGATTGAGCGTCGCAAGGCGGTGACGTGTTGTACGACAAGACGAAGCGAGTACTTTGAACAGTGGGAGATACAACCCATAATGGCCGCCAACGGCGAGCCGGAGCCGACAAGGCAGCAGGAGGACGATGGCGATATTCGAGACGTGGAAGATGGACCGACAGAGTCATCGCCACTGCTGCCACGAGATGTCACACATAACGATCAGAGTCAGCCGCATCGGGAACAATCCGCGACATCGTCCCTCAAGTCCGTCCTCGGTAACAAGAATGGCAAGCGAAGGTGGCCCAGCTTGATCGCATTACTGCTGTTATGTGTTCTAGCAGCGTTGATCATTGTTTTCGCATTTGTCGCTCCGGCGGCAGTAGAGCAATATGCCGCACAGGCTGTGGTATTCGAGCCTACAAGCCTTTCGATCGACTCGTTCACCGCAACTGGAGTTCGAGCGAGAGTACAAGGAAACTTCAAATTGGACTCGTCAAGAGTAGAAAGACAGGATGTGCGCAATCTGGGCAAGTTCTGCACTTGGATAGCGAGAGAAGCAGAGACTGGGGAGAGCGATGTTCAAGTATCTCTGCCAGAATACGGCAACGTTTTGCTTGGTACAGCTCATGTGCCTCCGATCAAAGTCTACCTCCGAGATCAACACATCACTGGAGTTGACTTCCTTGCCGACTTGGAGCCTGGAAATGTAGATGGTATTAGAAGGATCGCAAATGACTGGATCGATGGAAGGTTAGGCCAGCTGCGAGTGGTTGGCAAAGCGAGTGTGCCCATCAAGAGCGGCTTGATCAGCCTCGGAAGGCAAATCGTCAAGCAGGAGATGCTGTTCGACAACAAAGACATTCCGACACTGCCCGCATACAAGATTCAGAAGCTGAATTTGAGAGAGGTGGAAATACCGAGTGGAACCGGAATGGCTGCGGATGTGTCGTTGAAAGTGCACAACGATTATCCTGTCGACTTTGCGGTGCCTCCGCTTGGCTTTGGAATACTCGTCGACAACTGCGAGAAGAGCGATCCATACATCATGGTAGCAGACGCCCTGACGCATGAGTTGAGCATTCACCCGAAGCAAGACGTGGAAGTCAATGTCACTGGTACGGTTCGCCAGCTGCCATCAGTCTTGACGGAGGATTGTCCAGGCACAAGCAAGTCACCGCTTGACAACCTCATCGCACATTACATTCATGGCAAGACCACCACAGTCTATGTGCAAGGCTCAGATTCGCCATCTCTAGACACTCCTAAGTGGATCACCGATCTCATGAAGGATATCACGGTGCCAGTGCCCATACCCGGACGAACTTTTGGACACTTGATCAAGAATTTCTCCTTGACCGATACCCATTTCAGCTTGCCAGATCCATGGGCAGAACCAGACACGCCAGAGTCAAATCCACGAATCAGCGCCAAAGTTCGTGCTCTGGTCGCTCTTCCAGAAGAGATGAACTTCAACATCTCTGTCGGCAAGGTAAAGGCCGATGCAAACGTCTTCTACAAAGGCAAGAAGCTTGGTCGACTTGACCTGAACAAATGGCAAGCGGCAAACAGCACTCGTGTGCCACCAGCATCCAAAGACGATGGTCCCACACTTGAAGTGGAGAGCATCGTGAAAGATGCTCCTTTGGAGATCCAGGATGAAGACGTCTTCACGGACGTCATTCAAGAACTTATGTTCGGCCGTAAAACAGTCATCATGACTATCAAGGCTGAAGTTGATGTGGGCGTTGATACGGCGTTGGGACAGTTTGCGATTCGAAAGATACCCGCTGATGGCCAGGTGCCGATTAAGCGTAGGTCCTAACACCACGCCTTCTTATGTTGCAGCACCACGTTTGAATTTTATGACTGCGTTACGACGCTTGTATGAGATAGAGTAGATAGGCTAAGAATGGTACAGCCATCTCACGACCCAACCCTTCGCCGCCTGACGACGATCCAAAGCACCCACCAAAGAACGGCAAAGATCTGCTCGGCGGCGTGAAGCCAAAGCTGGTGGACCTCAATGTCAGCAATACGACGAAGACATCTCTCACTATCGACGCGAAAGTCAACGTAACCAATCCTACCGTATACTCCGCTTCTATCCCCTACGTCGACATCCACATCCTCAAAAACGGCTCGCTCCTCGGCCAAGCAACCGCCCGGGACCTCAACATCACAACCGGACGGAACCCATTCCTGGAAGTCACAGCATTATACGCTCCTTTCGACTTCGGCGGCAAAGTCGCAAAAGAAGTCGGTCGAAACCTCATATCACAATACATTTCAGGCTGGAACACAACCGTCACATTACAAATGCACGAGAACAGCTTCCCAGCAAACCCCAAGCTTGGACGAGCACTAAGCCATTTCCCCTTTGAGATCAAAGCTCCAAGGCTCGGCTCTCAAATACCCAGAAACCCAGATGATGATGGTAAAGAAGAAGGTGCACACTTCATCAAGGACGCAACGATGCATCTTCTCACCTCGACGGCAACATTTCTCCTCTTATCTCCGTTGAAGCACTCCACGCTTGTAATCGAAAACCTCAATGCTACCGCGCTTTACCAGCACGACGATGTCGGAGATATTATATATGACGTGCCATTTGGAGTCCCGCCAGTGGCCGAGACACCAGATCATGAAGGCTTCTTGACCCCAAGACTACCCGTAGATTGGAGTCTGGGAAGTGTTGGATATGATGCAGTGAAGAAAGCTCTGGGAGGGACGTTGAAGCTGGCTGCTAAGGCCGAGGTAGGCGTTAAACTTGGAAGGTGGAGAGAAACAGTCTGGTTTGAAGGTGGTGGGCTAGGCGTGAGGATTAGATTGTGAGATGAAGGAGAGCTCTGCTGACTGAACATGGAGCAAATTGATTGCGTACAGGTTTGACACGAACAATCTAGACATGCTGATGGACACGGGAATACAGGACCTGGGAAACGAAAGTGTAGTACTGGCTTTGATTATCAAGACGATACGGATATCAACATCAACGATTTCTTGAACTTCGGTGGTGTCTCGGGTATGATCTCCTAAGCACTCTCCCAGGCTAACTGCTGTTCGTCGTGGAGGACGATGATTTGTGTTCGCCTCAGGCCAGAAAAGCTGGACGAAATGACTGACATCTCGATGCATTGCTTTAATAAGCAAGCGTTCTAGAGAGCTTGAATTCAGCAAAGTTCCCGGGCAGAACTCGGAAGGATCGCGGACGCTGGACATAAGAGCTATGCAGTCTTGAAGTATACCACCTTCTCGGCCGACATCTCCACACCCGGACAAGCTATTGGTGCGTTGTTCAATCTCAGCCTCGTTGTAGTCTGCTCTCCCGCTCCAGAAGTCGATCATCAAGGTCGAACCTGAACTTACGCAGGAACAGAAGATGGCAGCCCATGAACCATATAAAGAAGACCATGTCTGCCTCAGTCTCCAACACCATCAACCAACAACCCTCCTTCTACAATGGCCACAACAATGAAGAGCCTCACCGTCTACTACAAAAACGAAATCCTCAAAACCAAAATCGAGAACATCCCAATTCCCAAGCCCGGCCCCAAAGAAGTCTTGATCAAAGTCCACTATGCCGGCAGCAACCCCAAAGACTGGAAACATCCTCTTCCCCACTACTACAACAACGCCGTAAATCAAGGCGACGACTGTTCCGGCACAATCGCCGCTCTCGGAAGTAACGTCAAATCCTTTCAAGTCGGCGAAAGAGTCGCAGGTTTCCACCGAATGGACGAACCACACGGTACATACGCCGAATTCGCCATCTGCCCAGCACACACGGTCTTCAGAATCCCATCTACAATGTCCTACGCGGAAGCCGCAACGATTCCTTTGGTTGCTTATACTGCGGCAGTGGGTCTGTACAGGAATTTGAAACTCCCTGCTCCCTGGGAAAGAAGAGATCCTCACGCCCCAGATGGAACAGAAACAATACCTTTGGTGATAAATGCAGCCAGCGCGGCCGTGGGAGCTTTTGCCGTGAAATTAGCGAAATCGAATCCTAGGATCTCACCTATAATTACAACAGCTGGATCATCCAAAGACTTTGTTGAAAGTTTAGGCGTTGATGCTGTGATCGACTACCGCTCTCCGAACGTAGCAGAACAAATCCAGACTGCTCTCGGCGGAAAGAAACTCTATCATGTCCTCGACGCAACCAATACCCTCGAGTCCATAAAATATTTCACCTCCGTCCTCTCCCCAGGGCCACAGTCGCGATATACATGTTTCTCCGCCCTCCCTCCTAGTCAAGACTCCATCCTCAAGGATTCCGGTATTTGGCATGAAATCACATTCGTCGGCGACGTCCATTCCCAAGCATTGATAGTAGATCCGAATCAAGAAATTAAAGCGGGAGGAGAGATTTTCGGGGGAATCATGAGTCAGGTTTTTGAACAGATGTGCGAAGAGGGGACGTTGAAGGGACATCCGTTTGAGGTGAATGAAAAGGGTTTGGAGGGGGTTAGGGATGTGCTACTTGAGGTTAAGGAGAGGAAGAGGGGTGGGAATAGGAAGTTTGTTACCAGAATTGCGACAGACGGTGAGGATTAGGAAAGGGTGGGTGGATTGAGTGGTTTATGGAGAGGTCTAGAGGCTAGGAAGATGTGAACCGCTGTGCTCGTGGGCTTGCCCGGCTTCTTCATTGGTTTCAGAGCTGCCGTCTCGATCTGGATCGTTCAACTCGTTGCCCTGGCTTCCTGTGGTAGTCTTCTGATCGTTCTCATCGGACGTAGCCTACTTTTTCCCCTTGTGCTTTCTGTTTCCCTTGCTCTTGTTTTTCTTTTCGTCTTTGCTTGAGCCTTCTCCAGCATCATTTGTGCTGCCATTACCGGTCGTATTGGGACTTGGCGCAATGGGCTGGAAACTGCCACCACGAGTGTGAGATAATGCGGCGTTCCGAGCCTGAGCTAATTGTTCTTGATCGCTCCGCAGTTGGCTCATCGTGATCTGCCCACCACGCCTACGTATAGGTCCGCCTCCTGCACTCGCCGGCTCCACAAGGCCTTCGTTGTTGTTCGCCGGTCTCCGAGCTCTTGATCTGGCATGCACATGTGGTTGGTTTGGCGTTTGACTATCCTGTGTATTCTTTGCGTCTTTTGCCATTTTATATGCCGCTGGGGGAACGCGACTTTTTCTTGTAGGCATCTTTCTTGCTTCGCTCACTTCTGGTTTACAGAGGCAACAGGGCGTACAGAGATCAAACTATACGTGGAATATGGAGGCAACAATTACTCCTAGCGCTTCCGGTCGATTCTTTGCAGGTCCTCGACTGTCTCGATTTATGTCTAAGACAGGTGTGAACGAAGGTTCTGCGCTGAACTGTCTGACCGATGGCATCACGGGCGTCGAGGTTTCAAGGTGAATGCTGATGCAAGGCGAAAGGATGACACTGCGACAATGAGGTAAGAATGGAAGGAGGAACCATTTTGCTCAAGTATTACACCTTATTTCATACCAAGGCTGGAATACTTTCGATACTATCGAGTCATAATCATGCATCTGTCATTCAGTGGTTGATTGCCTGAGAGCAGGCGCCTCTCGTTCGCTTTCCTAAACCATCTACATCCTCACCGGATAGCCTGCCTGTTGTCGCGCAGCCGCTGCAGCATTGAACGGCTGTCTCTGAATCTGTGTAATCTTCGCAGAATCAAACGGTTCATTCGCTGGAGGTGGCTTTGCGGGCAAAGACGACGGCGCACCCCATTTTGCAAGGATGCTCTGATTCTGCGCTACTGGATGTGCGCTAGGCGATGTCGAAGGCTGTTGCATGTTAGGCAACGGCTGCATCGACCCAGGCTTGGGTGGTAGCGGTACATTCGGAGACGGCTGTCGTGGAAAGACGGGTCCGTGAGGCAGAGGATGCGTAAGAGGCTGGCCCGGCATCCTATGCTGTGGCGTCTGAGGTTGGCTCTGATGAGGCGATGGGAAGCTTGAGCCTTGTGATTGCGCAGAACTGTGTCGTGACAGCTGTGGAGGTTGAGCGGGTATTGGCTGGCTGAACCCGACCTGCGCGATGGGAGAGCCATACGGACTGAACGACCTTCCATCTGCTTGGCCAGGAACGAAGGCTTGGCTTTGCGGGTTGAAGTTCTTGCCCTTATAGCTACCAGGCAGCGGATGCTCGTTCTTATTCGGAGGCCTGCCAATGGTCTGACTTGGAAGCTGTCCAAAAGCATAAGGCTGCGCGGGATCTTGCGTCTGCGGGGTTGGGGAGGAATGAACATTGACAGGGCCGAGTTGTCCATAACCATATCCAGACTGAGGTGCTTGCGTTGGCATCGAGTATTGCTGCTGCGCCTGCCAACCCTGTTGCGGTGCGTAGTACTGCTGAGTATAACCTTGGGAATAGTTCTGACCATAGCTCAAAGTTGTCGTTTGTGGTGACATTGTGCTTTGGAATGACATATTACGCTGAAAGTCGGCAGACAGGTCATAAGCGCCGCTTTGCGACTGAGCCCAAGCCTGAGTAGGATCGACGTAGTTATAAGGCTGTTGGGTCCAAGCGCTGTTAGCAGGAACCTGCATCGGTGTCGATTGATAGCTCGCGCCTTGACTCGGCTGCCCATAAGGCATCGGGTACTGGTTCTGTGCAGATTCCGTTGAGGGGTAGCCGTAAGGTGGAGTTGCAATGCCTTCGCTGCCAAAAGACGCATTATAGTAGTTGCTGTAAGCCGAGCGAGCCTCAAAACCATCGTCGTTGTCTTCCCTGGCCTTCTTCTTGCTCTTCTTCCCAGTGACGGAGCTTGATCGTGAATCTTGCTTTTCCTTGGGCGTTTCTGGCGACTCTGTTGGTTTTGCGGAGCCCATGATACGTAATCTGGCTGCTTCATATCGCGCCTCTCTCTCCTCACGCGTCACTGGCGCTTTCTTCTTCTCGTCGCCACTATCGCCCGCTTCAGATGCACTCTTGGACGGCATGTTCGAACCATTTGCGATGGCAGGTCCGTCAACCCCACGTCGCAAGATCTTCATTGCAGGTGCAGTGGGCGGTGGTGTGCTTGCCGCGGTAGACGGAGCGGTAACTCCTGTGAGAGGTGGTGGTATACGGCAGTTGGGTGTCTTGTAAAGTCGCACTGCAGAGTTGGGGCAAGTCGCGTCCTCAATGTGATGCGCAAGCATGTAGTAGTCGGCCATTTTGTGAGCCAACAACCTGTAGAAGGAGTGACATTGTGGCAAGATGAGTGACGACTCCTTGTTGTCTTTCACGAAGTCGATAACATCCTGCTCCAGTTTCAGGACCCACACACGATCTCGCGGATTTTCCAAAGCCTCGAGCAACTTAGGGTCAGGCGGAAAATCAACGTTCGGATTAGATGTAGGGGCGCCTCGTGCTGGACTAGGGACTGCACCGATTCCAGGACCTTGCGGAGGAACATAAAGCACGCCTCTTGTTGCAGCAGCAAACGTCGGTGGAGGTCCACCACGCCTTGACGGTTCCATGGCTGATATTTCTCGTAGCTGGTCTCGGAATGCCCTGACACCATCGTCTGAGCCTACACGAGATGGCATGCCAGAGCCGGACGCTGAGTACATATCTTCTTCCTCGGCTGCTTTGACGCTGGCACTGTCGTCTGGTCGGAGAGATTCCTTCTCATCCAGGGCAAAGGTAGTGCCAGAGGCGACGCTCTTGCCGTCCACACTAGGCGGCTTGTTGGAGTCGCTGGAGGACGAAATTTGAGTGCCAGCATCATCAGAGGCTGTGGGGACCAAGAAGCCATCTAGCGCAGGTGGTTCTGCTCGACTTGGAGCAGAGTCCACGATCTGAACGCGGACTTCTGGGCCATTCGAACTGTGATTAAGGGTATCTTTTGTATCTTTCGACTGAAGCTGAATCAACTTTTTCGGCTTTGGCACCGCAACTGCGGGCTGAGCGGTTCCATTTGAAGGAGTGACAATAGCATCGCCGGCTCGCGGCGTAGAAGTTACATCTTGTTTCTGATTGTTATGCGAATTTGTGTTCGGATTCTGTAGAGCATTTGGAGGCTTGATACCAGCAGCAGCGATCTATACACGAGTCAGCCCTTGTTGCAGCGCAGAATTTGGCCCTAATTGATGACGCACCTTTGCAAAAGACAGCCGCTCTTTCTTGATGTCGACGGAGGCCGAAGCTGGGTTGGTACTGTGTGCCATGATGCCAAATTCAGCGGAATACAGAACTGAAGCGCAGGAACTCGGACGGGAGAGCAAGGACAGTCCGAGAGCCGCTGCTTCCTGAAGTCGGGCGAGCGCAGTGCTGCCACACGGTAGGTTGTATGCGTTGATCAAATATGAGATCTACCGAAGACGACTCAGGAAACTGGCGGCTCAAGGAAAATAGTCAAGTCCAGGGCCAGGAGATTGGACATTGTGCAGCGCGCACATGGAGCCTGAATTGCTTGCTGTGGACGCGGAGCGGAGAGCGGAGAGCGCTGGCGGAGGGCGGAGCGGTGTTCGCAGACGCCGCTGCAGGGTCAGCGCTGATTAGAAGCGCCGGTAGCGTTGCGGTCGTCGAATATGCGCTGCCTTGGGCGCACGTCGGTGAGTGACGATGTTGGCAGTGAAGTCGACGTGTGCTGGCGGCTTTCTTTGAAGAAGCGCACTTGCTTTGCTTGGCAGCGGATCTCAGGGCCCGGCCCGTGTGGATCCCCCTCGTTAAGATTGATCAAAGCATATCGCAGGGCAGACACTTTCCATCAACAACACACATCAATTGCATGGTTGACTCGACATTGCTACTACATCGCCGACTCGAGTGAGGTCGGTATGAACAAATACCGAGCTGGCGGCCCTTCCAAGGCGACCGCAACGACGCTGTGCCAGAAATGTCTGAAACGAGTAAGTTCTTTTCAGAGTCTACGTTAACGCTTCTAATATCCTCAGGGTCACTATACGTATGAATGCACGGCTGCTCAGCAGGAAAGACCATATATCTCGCGTCCGTCCAGAAGTCAGCAGTTGAGTAACCCTAAGCTGGCGCCCAAGCTATCAGCGACTCTTCCTCCACCTGAGACCAAACCTTCAGCAAAAGTGGATGCAAAGTGAGTAGCCGAGTGTTAACGTTCAAGTCAAGATGTGCCTGACAACAATCCAGGAAATCATTAAGCAAACCTGAAGAAAGCCGAGAGTCATCTCGAGATCGCAAACGTTCAAGACGCGAGACCATCGACTCTCCTGAACGGAAGCGGAGAAGGTCTATTTCATCTTATTCTTCTGACTCTGTTTCCACGATATCTACCGGTCGCTCTCGTTCTAGGTCCCGCTCCCCACGTCCAAGAAGAGACTTAGATCGTTATGACAGATCGCAAGGACGAGAGCGACGAGTTGATCGCAGGCAATCGGGTTCCGATGACAGAACCAGATCTCGCACCGAAGACCGTTCCAGAGGTGACCAAAGACAAAGTCATTACTCGCCTAACAATCATCGCCCACGAGATAATCCGTCTTCAAGGAGGAGCCGGAGTCGCAGCCCTCCTCGTGGTAATTCCGATCAAGGCACTGGAAAGCGATCACGCTCTCGCTCCCCGTACCGAGGACAGGCTGCTCCGAATAAAAGACCTTCAGCATCAGCCGCTTCACCACGGCCTACTAGAGAGCGAAGTCTCAGTCCATATTCTCAGCGGGTCGCAATAACGAGAGCCATGAATTCGACCTAGACTCACAATGATCTCAATCTGGAAGTGGTGCACACGACCAAAGTACGAGTCCAGCGGGTTTAGTGGATCAGCAAAGATTAGAGTACTTTGCCGCATGTGAACTTTGGGGCTGCAACAGTCACGGCATTAGGAATGTTCCAATGTCCTGCCACTTATTTCACCAAAACGGCAACGAGGCATACGACCTGGGGAAAGTGATGGTAACAGAAGTCGTGCACGGCCCACAAATCCCTTGCATCATGCGAACGCTGGGGAGCAACCATGGGACGTCGAACGGTATCTGCCAAGGAAGCTTCTACGCGAAAGGAGACGAGCGTAGAGCTTTGTCTTATTTACACCATGGACAATCTTTTGCTCATGTACACGATGCTGTGACCATCACTTCCTCTAGGACTCAGCGGTCGCGACCACAAATTGGGAAGGTAATCTGCACACCTGCAGACGCAATCGCAGGGCTGTTCTGCAGCATGGCATTTCGATGCAGAAGCGAATACGGTCGACATCGCATTGCATAGTATCTATGCATACGCTAGGGTCGGCCAGAAGTCCGTCAGAGATAGGATGATAAGCACCCGAATTCACCTTCTTGTCTGCATTCACATGTCAGTGAATGCAGAAGTCGGCAGTCGTTGTTCTTCATGTGAAATGCGAAGATACTCCTGTGCATTCGGCCCTGTGGTACAGCATGCTGTACTTCCTCACTTCGTCTCAGCTGCATACGTCGTGCCCTTCACCTACCCTTGTCCTACCCTTGGTCGTCGATGGGGCCCAGATTCCACAAACTTTCAGATCTGTGCGTTCGTATACCCTTACCTGTTGCATCTGAGAGCCCCATGATGGTCCCGCGACACCTTCTACAGCTGACAAAGTCTCTGCGTTCTTCATCTCTTCGTTACTTGAAACCGTGACCAAAACCTCGGCCATTGGCCTTCTAGATCATGCACGGCCCCCACTACAAAGTGGAATCCACACGACAAGCAACAGCAAAGAAAAGTTCATGCTTGCTTGCCACGCTGGAGCTTGAAGATCCCACGCTCCATAGAAGAGGAGACCGAATGCCCGCTTAAATTTTAGCCGGATTGAGAAGGGGTGTGTTATACTGCAGTAGTGTGCAGTCGGCATACAGCAGTCGTCACAGACGGCATTTCTCTAGTTCAGCCTCAAGTGTCGGCTCCAACAAAAGTCAAAGAGCTGACTTATCTCGTATGGTTGAGGAAACCAGCCACCGCCTGCCTGCTGTGAGCTTCGCGGAGAAGACAGCGTTGTTCGGGATGCGATGTTCGGTTACACGCGGTGCCCTTATACTTCTGCTGGTAGGGCGGTTGAGGACGCTCGAGCGCTTTTGATTAGCTGGCCTTCCATGCATGCAGTAGAAGTGGGCTGCAGGATGCAAGTAGGCGGAGAAGACCGAACATTTCGTCTGCTTTCTTCACAGAACAGTAAAAGACCCTCGGAGGAGCACCGAGCAGTTGCGGAATCTGGGCTAGGTAGAAATTTCTTCCTAGCCACATCCTCGTCAACGTTGCGAATGCAGTCCACTTGGCAGATGAAGTGTATGCATCCTTCGGGCTAGGAAAAGTCGGAAGATTCCTGCAACCTTCTCCGCTTTGCTGCTGTAGTCGAACAGATGGAGATGAAGTTCCATGGCCAAAGGAGGAAAGAATTGGATAATGCGAAACAGGCTTTGGAATGGGAATAGAGTTTAGATCGAGGTCGAATGACCCGATCACTTTCACGAACGCCTCTTGACCGTGGTCCTACTCGCGCCGTTTCTCGGCCCTGCCACGCCGAGTGTGGATTGCATGTTTCGTCGGCGGGAAGTGTGATTTGGATCTGAGTGCAGACCAGACAAAGAAGTGCACGTTTAACAAGGGACCGCGGTACTCTTATAAGATTCGATTTGTGGCAGCTGTTGAGCGTGTATCTGCTGCTGTACCGTGAGAGTCTCGTCTTTGTGCAGGAAGAAACGGCGCTTACTCCGCTTCCACTTGCTCGAATCGCAGCGTTGCCATCGAGGATTGAAAGCTTGGAACAGAGCAAAAATTCTGGTTCTGCTCACACAGCCCGGCAACAGCCCGTGCGATCTCTGCCAAATGTTTATGTTCCTGGTGTGAGACGCGAGCACACGACACATTGCCTATCTCGCGATCGCAGATGCATCCTACTAATCTGCTCTAGTCCTCTGGCCTATTGAATAAGCGGAGCAGTGGAGCCAGCATTCGGCTTTCGTGGTGGCAGGGTTGACGAGTGGGCTATCCTTGTCCTGCTCACTCGAAACTCTATGAAGAAGCCAATTGCTCGAGTCTGATATACAAGCCGACCGCCTCTTCGCTCACGAGCCCATGACGCAGCGCCATGTCACGACGATAACACAAACCTGTCCCTACCTCACCAACCTGGACAAATCTAGCCTCACTCGCAGAGATCGGCAGGCAGCGAGAGCACAATGAAGTACGGAGAGACGTTGAGGCAGCGCTCAATTCCTGCTTGGAGTCATCGTAAGTATTACTTCTGGTCTCATTCCTGCGAACTTTCTGGCATTGGAAAGTCCAATGGCTCTGCTCGGCTTGGTTGCGTGGAATAGCTCTCTGGAGACGACTAATGCCAATGCAGATAACATTGACTACGACGATATCAAGCACTTCATCAAAGAAAACACAACGCCTGGCAAAGGCAAGACCGTATCTGTGCCCGGGAAAGGCGACGATAAGCTCCAGGATTTCGAGAATGCGCTCTTTCACATTTTGGCCGACCAGCACCATCGCATAGACCTGTTTGTTAGAAGCAAAGCAGGCGAGATTCAAAGACGACTCGGTAAGCTCAACCTTTTTTTCAGATTGACAGTTGCGTGAAGGAACAGCAGAACCATGACGAGCTGTGTCGCAATGCTCCTGGCGACTCGATCTGGAACATGCATGAGATATCTCCGCTAATTTCCGGGGTCCAACATCTTGAGATCTGCATACAAGAATCGATCACCAGAGTCGCATTTCTAACACAACAACAGATCACGCCAAAAAGCAGCTACGATCACTTGCAGCACGGCGGACACTCAATTCCGACAGCAGAATTCCCGTCAGTCGTCTGGAGCGGTATGGGCGACTGGAGAACGATGTCATCAAGGCCGGAGACGAGATTAAGTCTCTCGCGCGATTCACTGCGACGCAAAGGACTGCTTTCCGAAAGCTGATCAAGAAATACAAAAAATGGACTGGGTCGGCAGAACTCGAAGACCGCTTCCGCGATGAAGTGTTGGACGACCCTAAAAGCTTCACGAAGCTCGATCTTGGACCGCTGCTAGACGACTACTCAGCTACACGACAGAGCATAAGAGATCTGTACGAGAGCCAGATGCAACAGTCGGCAGGTGGTCGATTATCCGATGCACAGGTACCTGAGGCTAGCACTTCTGCCATCAAGCAGCTGCAAGAGACAATAGAAAGTGGGTCGAAAGTATCTTTCGATACCAACATTGCGACAGTGCCGTTAGGTGACGCTGGTCAATTTGCCAGCTATTTCGTGCATCCTGAGAATGTTGTAGAGCTGCAGATGCTTTTGCTTCAATATGCCAGATTCTACAATAGCCGAAGCCGGCAGAACTCGGTCGCGACGCCTGTGACATCGCAGCCCCATACTCCCACGACTGGCCGGATCGACTTTGCAGACTATCATATGCTCACCGCCGATAACCTCCAACGATTCGCCCAAGAACAGAGTGCTCTTACAGTCGACGATCGAGAACACGCTATCGGCAACTACCCACAAAGAGCAAAGGCATCTGTAAGATGGAATCACACTGAAGATGCGCTTGCGTGCCTTCGCTGTAGGAATGGGAGGACAAAGAGCGCATATATCAAGAAGAAGCATGTACGGGACTTCTTTGACAAGAATGCGGAGTTTTCTCAGACGCGCGGAGTTGCCCTTGCGGACAGCACTGAGAGGGTGGAAGAGCTGCGTAAGGAATTGCTGAAGGATGACATCCAACCACTGTTCCACTTTTCCAGCTGTCGCTCGCGCCTAGTTGGTCTTGACGAGAGCGCGGATGGCTTGGTGCTGGCAACACTAGATACTGGCATCACAATCGAGACAGCGGCGCCGGAAGGAAGCAAGACGACTGAGTCCACCTTTCCGTTCGCACTACTCCTGGTCAGGCAGGAAGGCATACCAAAATCAGAGTTGCTCGCTGCTTTGGATAACAGCCATCTGGTCGAGCGAGTACGTGGGTTCTCTTTGGAGTATCATGCTGTCTGGCAGACGCATAGACCTAGCAATATCCCTGCTCCGTTCTGGCTGCCAATGCTTTCACAGGACATCCGAAAATTGCCACCTCCAGCAATGAAACGAGCAAGCACGACCGGCGATGTGAGATCTTCCGGTTCACACTCCGCGAACTCCAATGGATCTATAAGAGCAGGCACAGATAGCTCAACAGCCGTTGACACTTCTACCGAAGTCCCCTCACAGCTCGAATCTGCACCTCTCAAGTCATTCCGAAAGAAGAAAAGACGAACATACCCAGAGGCAGAATCACCAAAACAAAAGTATTGGAGCGAATACGACAATCCCGAGGACGACGACCAGAACGGCTTCTACATTTATGTAGATCCAAACGAGACAAATGCCTTCGATCGATTCTTCGACAGGATAGGAAACTTCTTCACGCGCCAAAAGAAACCTGAAGAAGAAGCACTACTATACGACACCGGATCTCCCAAAGAAGACGAAGAGTCCTCAGACGAAGAATCAGATGGCCTAATCGCTCGACATTCGAAGACTACAACTTCAGGATTCGGCACATTCGCAAGACCGGCCTCGATACGGACCAGCGGTAGTCGACGAGGAGAAGACAACCACGCCTTTCTCCCGCAATTCAGCTCCATTTGCTTCGCAGCTTCTCTATCTCTGCTAGTCGTGGCATATATCCTCCATCAAACCGGACGACATAAATTCCTCAGAGAAGTCCACGTGGGCGTCCTGTTCTCGATTATATGCAGTTTGGTCTTCGTGCTTCTGGGGTTCATGAATGTTATAAGGAGTGGAAGTCGAAGAGGTAGAACGATTTCTTATACGGCTTGGGCTATTAGCATTGTGGTATTGATTGTGGATGCTATTGGGTCAGGGGGATTATTGGCGTGGATGTTGGGATGAAGAGTGCGAGTGCGACTTTTCTTTAATGTCTAAGGGGAGGGAATAGATTGGCATGAACGGGTATATGAGGGTGTCTGCATCGGGCGGTCAGCAAGCGTGATGTACAGTTTTGTGGTTTTTCTTGTTGATGAGCGAGCGGCTTTCCTTAGGAGCGATTTTGATGCGAGGGCTGGAGCGGTATGGCGCTCGTTCTATTATTTGTATTTATTTCCTTCGTGTAGTGAGTTCGAGTTCGAGAACGAGAATGGGACTGAGGAATCAAGTGGTGTCAATTACCATTTTCCATCTGCTATCCATGATTCCGTAGCTGTGCATTATATAAGTGGCTCTCTCTCAATCACCATCTCCACTCGCTCCTCTCCCGACAACTAGCATGAACAGCCTCCTCACTAATCCACTCCCTAGCCCTCCTCTCAAACTCTTCCTGCAATCTCTTCACCTCTTCCAGATCTTGACTTTTGCGTTTACTCCCCATCTGCTTCTCAAGTTTTCGCTTCACGAGATCAGATTTCAATTTGGCTTCTGCGACTTTCTTCTCGCAACATGCGGGATTGCAGCAGTATTGTCTTCGACGTCCTTCCATTGGTTGTTTGTTGACTAAATCGCAGGGTTGTCGAGCTTCAAAGTGTGCGCGATTCGTGGATGAGGGTGTAGACATGGGGCAGAAGTCGATTTGGGGTTTGCTGGCGTGGCCGCAGCTGTACAGGAAGTGGAAGGTTTTGCACATGGTTGCGATCCTGAGCTGGCGAACGAGGGCTAGTTGAAGGTGTTGGTGCTCAGACCAAAACTTGGTGTGGTGAGCCTGGAGATGGCTCTAAAGCGTGAGCATAGCAGCAGGACGCTGCTTTCATGGACTGGCCAAGCGACGCATTGGGGTTGCTTCGGCACGGCATTTTGTCGAGTCTTCTATCGATATTCTTTGTCGTACAGATACCCGGAGTTGGCTCGCCTTTGTTGATTGTCTGCCACGTGCGGATCCAGAGTATTGGGAATGCGGAGCATACAAAGGAATGTGGCGATGCTGCGATGGCACTGCTCCACGCTGCGGACCATATCCTTGGGCAAAGTGGTCTTGAACCTCTCGATCATGCTTGGGAGTCAAAGCCGGAACGAATCCAACGCATTGCTGAACAATGAAGTGCCCTGCGCTACGTTGCATTTGGAGCCGCAGATCTTGCGCGTACTATGATAGCAGAGTCAAAGCCCTCGTGTTGTAATTCATCGAAGGTTTTTCGCGTGCTCAATGATCTCTGAAGACTCTCCTGACCTTGATCCTCATTGGTCTCTTGCAAGGGTGGATGAGGGCAGGCAAAGGATACTTGACGTCGAGCCATCTTCTCTGAAGTCTGCCCATGATCGCGTTGGTCAATATGTATAACACGATCCCCACGGGCAACTTCAAGGACACGAATGAGAAAAACGCTGCGGTCACGATTTTCATCCTGTCGCCGAAGGTCAGTTGGCCGAAAGGCGACCATTCCTCGCCCTTTCTTGTCGTAGTCGCTCGCAATTCATCGGCCTTTTTGAGAGCGGTATTGATCTCGGCATTGACTTTGCGTTGCTGCTCAAGCACGGCGTCTTGGGCAGGTGTTGCTGAAGCTGATTTTGGCGGAGGCTCGACGACTGGTGTAGTCTTAGTCTTCTTCTCGTCTTGTGATTTTGGGCGCTGGTTTATGCTCGATTGCGTCGTTACGCTCTTCCAATTTACGCCCGCTAGAAAGACGGCACCTAGAGCTATGGGTATGATTCCCTGAGGGTCCGGAACAGTAAGATCAGAAATCCATGCTATGCCCTCCGTGGTCATTGTCGGATCGGCGTACTCAGCGTATGCTGGTGGTTGGATTGGGGGTCGTAGGCTCTGCCCAGCAATATTGTATGACGGGTCTACAGCTTCCGCAGCATTCATGCTATCAAACGCATCACCGCCATTCTCTTGCGCCGCTTGAGTAGATTCAATACGCTCTTGTTGGGCTTCAAGCCGCTGTGCAAGAGCCTCGTCTGCCTTTTCCTGGGCAGTCTGCGTACTCTCACCCTGGTGGGTTGTGTCCTCGATGCTATGCAGTACCATTGACAGAAGTCCTTCTCTTGATCCACATTTGACTCTTATGGCCTCTGCGAATGCTAAAAGAGTGATGAAGTTCAGAGGCGCGGTCCACGTGAACAGCGGAGCGTTGAACATCTTCCCCAATCTGTGCGATTCTTTCAAGTTGCAAATGAGGCGCCCTGCGAATATCGTCGGTGCCAGAACCGCTGTAGACATTCCTTCCGACCTCACCTTTTCGTACTGCGGAGCCATGTAGTTGTCCAATGCTATCTTGGCCCTGATCGACGACAGTGGGAATAGATGCGCTCTGGTAATCTCTCGCTTTCGGCCAGGCTTTGCAGACAAGTGATATACTAGAGTACATCTTACCAGGGCTGCCGAGAGTGGGATAGCAGCCCACCATGGCACACCCATTGCATGTATGCCATCGAGAACTGCTGTAGGGCCTGCGACGGCTATGTCTGTGAGTGAGTCCGATCGAGGTGCTGATGCTGAGAAGTGTCGCCGCGGGAGTGCATTTTGGTAGACGGAAGCTCGTATCGAGGGCGGCAGTTGGAGGAACTGTTTCCGTAAAGACCGTGATGTGAGAACAGAAGCCATTGCGCGACCAGCACGCGGGAGATGGTCTTGGGCAGCAGTAAAGGCTATATTTCACATGCCAGACATCTTGTAGGGTCGATGGAGGTGAATGAAAAGCTCAGGCCACTGCATGGTTTGGTGCAAGCCACGCGTGATGCAGGGTCTGGACTGTGACGTGGTCTTGGGAGCCACAGGGAGCTTCTTCTTAGGCAGACTGACACGAACAGACGCGGGATCAGATCACTACTGCTCACATCACATGCCAGCAGCCTGCGAGTAACATGATATAGCCCACCGCCCTTTCCTACATATCTCCCCCATGGATCGCTAAAGCAGCTGCACGGCAATCATGGCTTTGCTGACCACGCTCTTCACCCTGCTGCTGAGCCTGGTGGCAGCAGCTGGAGCTCTCCCTTTCGTATTTCGCCTGATCGGCAAGTTGATCGGAAAGAGCCTCCGGAGTAAGACGCAGCATCGGAGGGAAATCTTGATTCAGAGAGCCCAGACAGAAGAGGATGAACAGAAAACACAGAAGAAGCAGGAGCAGAGTGAGACGGACAGGGTAGTGAGCAAGACGGCATCATCGTCAACTTCGCTCGATTCAGAATGGGAGAAGGTCAACGATGGCGGTGACAAGACTCCGACAGGGCAGCACACACCCGAACATCCTCATACAAGTTCCACGAAAGCGAAAGACGAGAACTATGATGGAGTGATTGGCTTCTTCCATCCTTTCTGCAATGCTGGAGGAGGCGGTGAGCGTGTTCTGTTTGCAGCTATCCTAGCGACTCAACAACGATATCCAAAAGCATTGTGTGTAGTATACACTGGCGACCACGATGCAAGCAGGGAACAGATTCTCTCCAACGTACGAAATCGCTTCAACATACACCTCAACCCAGCAAGAGTCGTGTTCCTATACCTCACCACGAGAGAGATGGTCCTTGCGACCAAATGGCCATACTTTACGTTGTTGGGCCAGAGTATCGGTAGCTTGTGGCTAGGTTGGGATGCCATGACTCTACTCGCCCCAGACATCTTTGTGGACACCATGGGCTACTCATTCTGCCTCTGGCTATGCAAGTGGCTCTTTCCAGAAGTTCCTACCGGAGCTTACGTGCACTACCCGACCATCAGCACAGACATGTTGAGATCGCTCCACGAAGACGATGGCCATGGACTCAATGCTGGTGCCGGCAGTGGGCTCAGAGGCAAAGTCAAGCAGATCTACTGGGAGCTCTTCGCCAAGCTTTATTCTTGGACAGGCGGATCAATTGACGTTGTGATGACCAACTCATCATGGACACAAAACCATGTCAAGTCTTTGTGGGGTCCTTCACGCAGTAGGAAGTCGAAGCAGCACAACATCGGGGTTGTCTACCCGCCTTGCGCTGTGGCCGAACTCCAAGAGAAGATCCCTGTCAACGCTGAGAGTGAGAAGCAGCGAACACCAAATCTGCTCTACATTGCACAATTCCGGCCGGAAAAGATGCATCAGACCATCATCGAAGCATTTCACCTTTTCCTCAAAACTCATCACAAGGATACTCCGGTTGAATCGCGGCCGCGGCTGATTCTTGTTGGTAGTGTGCGAGATGATCACGACGAGAAGCGAGTCTACAAATTGAGACTACAAGCACAAGAGATCAAGGACAGCGTCGATTTTGTCGTGAACGCCAAGTGGCCTCAGATTTTGGAATATTTGAAGTCAAGCTCGGTCGGTGTCAACGGCATGTGGAATGAGCACTTTGGTATTGGCGTGGTTGAATACCAGGCTGCCGGTCTAATCAGCGTCGTCAATGACTCGGGTGGACCCAAGGTCGACATCGTCGTCCCAATCGACGGCAAGCCAACAGGTGAGTCTAACTACGGCCCTTTGTCTTTTGAAACATGCTGACAGGCTTTTAGGATTTCACGCAACCACGCCTCAAGAATTCGCTGATGGATTTGCCAAGGCTTTATCACTTTCAGACGAGGAGACCCTCGCGATGCGTTTGCGGGCCCGAAAGAGCAGCTGGCGATTTTCAGAAGAGGTCTTCAGCAATGCTTGGCTTGAGCAGCTCAAATGCCTTGTTGCAATACAGCTGATGACGAGAGTCCATAGGCCTAATGCTACGTGAAGCAGAGTATTCACTGTCGTGCGTTGTTGATCATTCCGATGCTGCTTCAATTTCCTACATCTTCAGTGTTGCTAATACAAGTAGCAGGTATGCAAAGCGTCGATGTGCAACTATTCATCGAATGCAGCCGGACGCTCAGGCCATCAAACAATGACACACAATCGTTACTTCCGTGGCGACTGCCTAGTGCTTTAGAAACGTTCCGAAATCGGTAAGCCGCTCGGAGATAATCGCAGTCGAGCTTAGTGTTCGATGCTACTCATACTTGCGACGACTACAGATTTACAGAAACTCAGTGACATCTTCTCCACCAAGCATGGACATTGCTCTCGACATCCAAGGCCAGAACCCTCGGCTCAGCAGATTATACACCCAACTCTGCTTCTGCTTTCCACTTCCTGAAACGGCTCCGTCAACACAAGATAATGTCGTGAAACACATCCAGAGTGGACTTGAACGATTCTTCAAAACCTTTCCTTGGGTCTCTGGACAGGTCATTCGGGGCAAAGATGGAGTGTACAAGATCGTACCACTCGGCGAAGCACCCAAAGTTGTGGTCAATGATCTACACATTGGATTGCCAAGTTTCCAGGACATGAAAGAGCATGAATTCCCATTCCGACACCTAGATGAAGCTCTCATCGCAAGCAAGAAAACCCTGCCTTCCGATAAAGACGAGAGTACAGCAGAGGTCTTTTCAACGCAGCTCAACTTCGTCGAAGGCGGGCTTCTCCTCGTGATCTCAACCCAGCATAACTGCATGGACATCAGAACAATGTCTCAAATGATCGGTCTGTTCGCAAAAGCCTGTAGAGGAGCCGAAATTGAAGCTGGAGAAATTTCACGAGGAAACGCCAGAGCAAGAGAAGACGACAAAATGTTTTTACGATCTTGGAGGCCCTGGAAAGAACGTGACGACAAGAAAGGAAAGAAAGAATACGACGTAAGCGAATCCTCATGGTCCTACATCTCATTCCCTACATCATCGATCGAGAAGCTCAAAGCCGAAGCCATGAGGACTCTTGCTCCCGGTGCGCCATCATATGTAACGACAGATGACGTCCTAAGCGCGTTCCTATGGCAAGCAATAACACGAGCCCGTTCGGAACGTGTTTCTGGAGCTAGTCTCCGATCACTACAAACTACTTTTGAACGACAAGTCGATGTACGGAGACATTTCGGTTTGCCGATCTCGTATAACGGGAATTGTGTTTTCAAAGTTGAAAGAACGTTGTTTATGAAGGAAGTCATCGATTCGAGTATTGGACACATTGCTTCGAAGCTGAGAGAAGAGATTAGTGATGATAAGAAGGAGCATCTTGCGTATCGTGCTCAACTCGCGAACAACTATCTGAGAGATAAGCTGCAAGGAGATCGAGAACAGCACAAGGCTGCATCTGCTGCTTCGAGGCCGAAAGTTTCGTCTTTTGATATTAAAATGTCTTCGTGGGCGAAAGAGAAGTTCTGGGATCTGGACTTTGGAGGTGCTTTGGGGAAAGCTGAGTATGTGAGGAGGCCAGCGTTTGAGGCTTGGGAGGGATTGTGTTATCTTTTGCCTAGCGATAGGAAGGGAAATGTTGCTGCTGCTGTGTGTTTGAGGAGCGAGGATTTGGAGGAGTTGAAGGAGGATGAGCTTGTGAAGCAGTGGGCGAGATGGATTGGATAAGGGTACTATGAGCTGCTGATGAAGGTCATCGTCGGATATTTGCCATTTCGATGGACAACAAGATGGGTCGTGAAGATGTAGTTCTACTGTAGGTCTCAGCAGCAGACCAGAGCAAGGAACTTTGATGAAAGGACTGTCTTGGCGAGCACAGAGTTCGCGCTTCCCGCATGGCAACACAGATCTCGCGCCAGCTAAATTTGGAAGCGGAATCAAAACAAACACTCCGCGTCGCATCGACATTCGCGACACACTGACCTACCTCCTACAGCGCAGACCACTCAGCAGCTACAGCGCATATCTTGGACAAAAGCATCGCAGAAGACAGGCATTTTCGCGGCGGCGAACGCCATAGCATAACATTGCATTACGGTCGCATCTCCCTCACTTCTCGATACGGCCACGACTAGCGTCAGTGTGTAGCGCTCGATCTACAGCAAGAATATTGTACAGACGTCTTGGATATACAGCACCATGGGTCGCATGACACGTGCGAAGGCTGCTGAAGTTGCCGAGAAGCTCCATGTCGACGAAGATGTGGTACTCGAACTACCTGGCGAGGATCTTGTAAAAGTCATTGAAGCGCCAGCGGACCACGAACGAACACCACTCGGAGAGGTCAGCATCAACAGCGCCGGCAGTAAGGTTGAGGTAGAGGATGCGGAGGTCAAGAATGCTCCCAAAGCAAAGAAGGGAGGCAAGAAAGGGCGCAAGGCCAAGAAGGAAAACAAAGCTGCTCTAGACACCAGCACTAGCTCTGCACCTGACGCAGACCGAGATGAGGAAATTATACCAGATGAGCTTGAATCACAACCTTCTCCAGCGACTCGAGCTGCGTTGGAAGAGCTAAGTAACGACATGCCAAAGTGTGAGTTAAATTTGGTCCTCGTCGTTTGTACTCCCCTTGGGATCACATAACGCTAATGCAGGAGTCCGAATAGTGGATGCATCGCAACAACAACTTCAAGACACAAGACCGAACACACCTCCATCAAACGCAGTACGACTCACTCGATCTCAATTGAGGAGCCAGGCCCCAGATTTAGGTCCAGCCGAGCCAAAGTCATTGATCCAAGAGAAGGAAATTGTAAGCAAGGGATCCAACACCATCGAACAAGAGGCTGTAGGAACACGCGCAGCCATTCAAAGAGATCTGCAGCCTGCGACCGACATCGTGGACGTCCGCGCCCCAGCTGCCGTGCCGGCACTGGACGACCCATTCTCCATGCCAACCCATGTTCAACAGCTCAAAGGCAGCGTGCCTGTGAAGTCGCCATCGAGATGGAAAGTCGGCGTTGACGACAGCGCTGAATACGCAAAGGGCGTAGTGTCTCCGGTCCAGAGAATGAGCAGCAATGGTGTCGACACAGATGTTCTCTGCTCTTCGAATGCCTCTTCTCAGGAAGACTGGCCTTTACGATCTGGAAGCATTGAAGCAGATTCGGCAATTACGACTACAGACAAGGTACCGATGTACGATCAATTGGAAAAGGCTGTCGTGGATGCTTCGACACCACCAAGATCTGAGCGAGTCAACATCCCTGTCATCCCTGTTCCAGATCCGACCTACGACGAGCTTGAAGCCGCGGCATTGAGCGCGTCTACACCTCCTCAGATTGTCGCGAATCCAACTTCACCCGCACCAACGGACGCGATATCTGCCATGGACGCGCTTGAGGACGAAGTTGAGAACTTCAACGCAGAAGTGCCCGAGGTACAGTCTTCACCTGAAAAGCCGAAGACCAGGAAAGTGACGCCTGTCGTTAGAACGACTAAAGCAAGCCAGGCGCGAATCTCACTCGCGCATGGCCCAAAAGATGCAGCCAAAGTACCTGCTTTAGGTCGTCCGCGACAGTCGAGCGCCAGGCAGTCTATCGCGCAGTCTCAGCTATCCCAATCCACAGCGAAACGCGTAACAAGTACCTCAAGCGTGAAGTCCAACCAAGGAACTCAGGATGAAGACGCCAATGTCGAGAAGAAGGAAGTCAACATCCCTCACAGCAAACCCCGGCCAATGTCTTTGCAATTTCCAACGCCGCCGCCACCGCCGAAGTCAACCAAAGCTCCTACGAAGAGTACTTTTCAACTACCAGGAGAGGCCATAGCAGCCAAGCTCAGGGCTGCAAAGGAGGCACGAATGCAGAAGGAAGCGGAGGAATCTACAGCAAAGAAGACGTTCAAAGCCCGTCCAGCTCCATCATTCGCTAAGAGGCCGCCTCCACCTGTTCGCCAAACCAGCACTAGCAAAGCTCGGGAGTCAATCATGAACGGCCAGCCGGTGGCAAGTACGAGCAGCAAGCGACCTCACAGTGTTGCGACAACCCGGCCAGCACCACTTGCTACCAAGAAGCCTAGTGTCTCTACCAAGGTTGCACCAAAGCTGACCAGCTCCACCAACACTTCATCTTCTTCCAAGACCCGGCCAGTGTCCGGAGTGCCACCGAAGGCCGCAAAGACTCTGAGTGTCACAAAGCGACCATCTACTGTGATGGGAACACTTGATAAGCCTCGCACATCACTGGCTCCGAAGCCAAACCCACCAGCTACTGCTCAGAAGTCGAATGGCACCGCGAAAGGCAAGGAGGTCTTCAACCGTGCCGCACAAGCAAAATCCAATGCCGAGAAGGAAAAGCGAGAGAAGGAAGAGGCAGCAAAGAAGGCTCGCGCTGCAGCCGCTGAGCGAGGTCGTCAAGCAAGTCGTGATTGGGCTGAGAAGCAACGCCTGAAGAAGCTTGGTCTGAAGCCTGAGACCAAGCCGACTCCCGCTGAAGGTCAAGTTACTGCTGAGCCGGAGCCGACGACTGAACCTCCCGTCGCTGAGGATATCGCAGAGGCTCCAGCAGTGATTGAGGCCTAGGAGGGGCGACTTTCGCTTACCGATCACAATAACGAACACTCGTTGGAGATGAACGAACGAAATATGATGATGAGCGATGAACAAGAAGTTTGGCAGAAAGCGTTGGCGCTCCACTAGGTGTCTATTGGTAAAGTTGGTTATGGGTTGTTGGTTTTCTTGGATGGCTGATCCACTTGTATAATAGTACGTCGAAAGTCAATCGAACTCGAACAGCCATCGTCAAGAGGCTGTATCAGACGAACCCTCTTCCTAACCAGTCGAGTTTGTGAACTTTCCAACAATACACTGCTTCACCAACTCCTGATCCGTGTAAGATCCTGCACTGCCACTCGGCGTCTCAGTCAAAGCATAAGAAGAGTCAAACATGCCCGCCGCCCAACCGACCCATCCGAGATACACATCGCTATATTCGTTCAGTGTATCAAACTGCGCACACAACTTCTCCAAACATGAACTGTCTGATGCTCCACCACCTGTCTCCGTCAAGAACGCCTTCCTCTTGTTCGTCCTCAACCAATCACCCAAAGTTGAGAAAGCTTCTGAATTATCTGTTGAGCAGGACGTTGAGGTTCCACTTCCATCTGAGTCGAGATACGCATGGACGTCGAAAATGAGGGAGTTTGTCGTTCCGTCCAAATTGGTAATGTTGGAGAGTGCCGCAGCAGAACCATCTGAAATAAAAGTCGTAGCATGTGTCCAATCATTCCCTGGAAGAAGGATCTTATGCGTATGCCACGAACATCCCGTCTTACGGATCGCATTAACAGCTTCCTGAACCGTCGTCGCCCAAGTCGAGATCTCCACATCATGCGGTTCATTCATGATCCCAAACGCAACTTTCGGATTTTTCAGATACTTCGTCGCGAGTTGAGACCAAAGAGACGCAAAATCTGTATTGCTTGGTCCTCCTTGTCCAACGATCTGTCCATTCCAACGTGCGTAGTTGTGGATATCGATTATACACATTTCCGCACCAGAATCTAAACAGCCTTGGACGAGTTTATTGTAAGTTCCGAAATTTGTGGAATCGAGAGTTCCTCCTAGATTGTTGTTTAAGAGGAATTGCCAGCTTACGGGTAAGCGGAAAACGTTTAGACCGTCGTTGGAGACGAAATGTTGCATTTGAGAAATTCCGGTGGTGCCTGGGTCTACGGCGTTGGTTGTTGTGCAGCTGCCATCTGTGGAGGTACCGAAATCGAGACCTGCGATGTTGATGCCTGCGAACTTGACTGTTCCTGCTGCGGCAGAGCCTGCTGCTGCAGCGAGGGGAAGGAGAGAGAACTTCATCGTGAAAAGAGCGGCACGATGGAGAATGAGAGAAAAGAAGAGGTCAAGCACGAGTAGAAAGTGCTTGTGGATGTTACAAGAGAAATGCTTATATGCTCGTGCGTTGCTTGATACTGACCTGGTTTCCGGATGCTATACGCGAGATGAATGGAACGATACCATATTGCTCCGGCGTATGCGATTGACCGGGCTCTCACATGGATGTGCGAGATAGATTGGATTAGCGAAGGCTTGTCTGTAATACAGCAATGGCATATTGGGAATTTCATCTGGACCGCCTCGGACTTGCTCAAATGTTGCCGATGGAGGCGGTTATGGAGAATTGCCCTGGACGATGTGATCAGCCAACTCAATCTTTGCTCTTGAGAAGTCTTTTCTTAAGAGACTTTGTTCGCTCTTGCGCTTGCATCGAGGTTTCAGATTGGCACATTCAGATTTTATGCGAGAAGCCGCTGTCGGAAGATCCCTGCCGCAGATCATTTTGGCGACTTCAGGCTTAGGTAAGTCGTCACTCCATCTCAGTTCGAACATCTTCTGCTCCTCCTTTCCAGTATCAGGATCAGACGGAATAGTCGGCTTTATCGATATATGCAGGTTCTGTTTCGGAGGACGCCTCGGAGGACCCTTTGCTCGTCTGGATGCATCACAAACATGTTCGAGCTGTAGCGAATGGTCGTAGGGAGATGCGAGACAAGTTGAGATGAGAGTTCTCAATGTTATCAGGAACCACAATTTTTCGCGAACAGTACGGCTGCGGTAGACACTCCGATGAAGTGCTCGGTGGTAAAGCTGGTTCATTGGTCGTCATCGGCTCTAACGGCATCGCCGAGAAGAGCTGACTTGGCAACATCGACCATACCATCTTGGACTGCTCGCTTGACGATTACGGACAAGTGAAGACAAACACGCGGAGCTGAAGCGCTAATGGCTTCCACGTGCCTGTCGCTGATGCGATTGTCGATGAAGTCAGCCAATCGTGACTGCTACCGGACAGCCAAAGTCGGGATAATCTGGTACGCAAACGGGCCTGGCTGAAAGTGTCTCAGTGCACCCCATGTCTCACACGACCCGATCTCATACCAACGGCTACCCAATGCCTTGCCACCTCTACTATCAGTCTATGGAGGTAAATGGGCCATGTTCTCCTCTGTGCCGCGTTCTCTTCAGTCCGCATCCAACGTCCAACGTTACCTGCTGTTCATCCCGCTCGTTGTTAGAAGAAGACATTAATCACAAGCACAATGGACATCGCACCACCACGAAGATACACATCGCCAAACCCATGGACGCCTCCTAGTCAGCAAAAGTTCCGATCTTCAACATCAGCAAACATCCGCAACGATGACATCCCAAGCTCACCAACCCAACCTCTCGCACCAACTCAACTCAGAAGAATCTCAGAAGCTTCAGAACTCGCAGGAGCAAGCCAAGAAGACTTGAATGACAACCGACCAAACTCAGCCTCAAGATTTAGCAAAAGATTCTCATGGGTACCAGGCTGGAGCTTCGCCGGAGAAAAACGCCAATCCAAAATCCCCACTCCATCACCCGAAGATGAGAATGATAATGGTCCAGAATCTCCCACCGACAGCGTAACAGGAAGACGAGAATCCGTAGCTCAACGTTTCAGTCGTCGATTCTCATCAATCGGAGAAAGCTGGGTCTTCAACCCGGAACCATCCCACGAAACGAATTTCCCTCCATCAGTAGAATTCCCCGAAGAAGATGGGAAAAAAGTATGCTTATCTGTATTCGGAACTATCGACTCGTTAGATGGCACGGTCATGAAACTCCAAATTCCGATGGGGATGTGTCAAGCTGATCTCGCGAATCAGAAAGAATATAAACCTGTGCTGGAGTATATTGGACCGAAACTTAAGAATGGGGATATGCTTGTACGGCCTTTCATGGCGAGGTTTAGTCGAGATCCGAATATGGCGATGGTGATGAGGGGGTCGATGCAGGATTATGTGTTCAAGTGTCATATTGTTGGGATTTTTCCTATGAAGGTTTTTGGGAGTGAGTTGCCGGTCCCTTATGCGATGGATGTGCAGTTGTATTGAGCGATTAGGGAGGTTCGAGTCTCGTATGTTGACTTATGTGAGCGGAATTTCGTTTGTTGTGTCGATGCTCGATACCAGGCGGAGCATGAGAGAATGGAAGACAAGAGTCACTTTGATAGTGCTCAGGTGTAATTTTACTATGTAGATGTCAGTTCGACGACGACTTGATGGGAACAGCGTACTTTATTCGTTCCCTTTCCACATCCTACAGTCTTGCCGACGGCAACATCGCCCTTGACTTCATCAGATAATGCTGCTCAGCTTCAGCAAGCATGGCGCCAACGTCAAAATTCCAGTTTGTGTCGTACCGCCATTCTAGCTCATGAGCCACCCTCTCGTAGTCGTTTTCAACTTCAGGATTCTGCCACTCTAACATCTCTCCAACAAGGCGGGCATTAGCCGCCACCCATCTGGTCCGTGGCATACGGGTCTCGTTATAGGCCTGTAAAGCAGCACGCAGGAGGACTGATAGGTCTTTGTTGTGCGATCCTGAAGATGGATCCTTGAGTACGATTCCAATCAGACTTGCGAGAACAGCAGCATCCTCGATGGCCAGTCCAGCTCCAGTTCCCATATACGGACCCATGGCATGTGCTGCATCTCCAGCTATACAGACCCGTCCTTTGGTGTACGAGCGTGGAGGCTTTTCAACAGTGTCGAAGATCCCCCATCTCTCGAGCTCATCAGGCAACATCTCAACGATCTTCCTTATGGTTGGGAAAGTGTCGAAGCCTGCCATTGCATCAGCCTTAGTAGTCGTGGCCGTAACTTTATCAGGATCAGGCCAAGGTGCGGGATCTGTGCGATATGCCACAATGTTGAGGTATTTGTCGCCGATGTTGCAGGAGAAGATGTGACTGTCCGGACCAATGTGTATAACTTGATTTGTCGCCTTTTCGTGACCCATGATTGCCTTGGTTCTGTCCAGAGGTAGAAGTGCTCGAAATGCATATTTGCCGGAGTAGGTTGCTGCACAATTGTCCCCAAAAAGAAGGCTTTTGACAGTTGACCTGACACCATCGCAGCCGATGACAATGTTAGCTGTTGCTGTCGTGCCGTCCGAGAATTTGAGCTGCACTTTTGGGTTTGCAGGGTCGTCCACAATCGACACCAGCTTCTTGTTGTATTTGATCACTCTTGGAAATAAGCTTTGTTAGCCTCAAAGCGAGTGAATGACAAATTAAGCTACCTTTGTCTCTTTATTCTTCTTTATGTATATATCCTTTATATATATAAAGGAATAAGATTACGAGGCGTAAAGAGGCGTATCTAGAACGATACTATACTACCGGAGATGCCGACAATAGTAAAGAATCTAAGATATATACTAGGTAGAGTTCCTCTCTAGAAGGGATAAGCAATTAAGCAATATTCAGCCTATCTACTACTCAATTCAACAATCACATCTGGAGGTATAAGCTTCACCATGCCATCGACCAGTTGAACTCGATGGCAAGTGTTCACCGCTTTGCATTGTGGAGGCCGAACCCAGGTGATCTTGTCTGTCTGACCATCAACCCAGGTCATACTGGCACCTTTCGTGACGGTCATGATCGACTTGAACAACTGAGGTAGCTGCGGATCTAGCACGCTCATGGCCCATTCGCCAGCCTTGGAGAACCCGATGGCAGCGCCAATCTCGCGCAGGACTGGAGTCCGTTCATAAATTACTGGCTTAATGCCTCGAGAGAGAAGTCCTATGGCCAATCCGAGCCCAGCGATTCCCCCACCGATGATGGCAATCTCAGGTTGGTCGTTCTTCGCCATCAGATGTGAAATGGAAGTAGGATGTCATGAGAATGTTTATGCGTTCCGATGGAGAGCTGCTTCGATAGGGATTGAGTAATGTTGCGTCTTTTCCGACTTCCAGCACATCTGGTGCCGTCATGTGCCGAGTAGCTTTCAGATGTGCAAGCATCAAAGCAGCGGCATCGTGGTCGCCCTGGGAAAGTCGGCACCGAGCCATTGAGGGAAGTCGCCATGACCGCATTGGCCTTGGACGAAGGTGCGAGTGGAACACCATTGTTCGTCTTTTACTTGGATTCGAACTCGATACCGAACAGGTGAGAGTGCATAAACACCCCGACGTACATCCCTGTCCTCGCCACGAGGCGTCGTGTGTGCAACGCAGGGATGCCATCGCAATGTCATGGCCAGAGCTATGGAAGGAAAACGTGTCGAAAATGCGCCTATGGAAAAGCACGCTTTCTGCTGTCCATCAATCATTAAATTTCATATCGTCAAGTTTGGGTACCATAAATCGCTCAATCGTCTATCGCTTCTTTCCAAAGGCGTGCGAAAATCTGCCTTTGATCTCCTCACCAGCAACACCAACTTTGGGTTTCACTCGTTCAACGAACTCTGGCTCAGCAACACCAATGCGACCTGCATCATTTCCGCTCACGATGTGTCCGAACTGAACCCGCCTGTCGCCGACTTCTTCAATCAGCTTGTCGACTGGTGCATTCGCAGCAGTAGGATGATTGAGGTTGGGCGCTCGGAAGGCCGCTGCAATTTCGAATGGCCCAAGAGTGACCTTGCGGCCCAATTGCCAGAAGCCCCAGTACGAAGGTAGAACACACAGAATGCAGATGATCGTCGAAGCGATTGCACCACCCATATACCAGTAGTTCGATTTGTAGTGGATTGTGTCCTGCCAGATTCGGGAGTCAAAGCCATCGTAGGTTGGATCGTAGTTGTTGTTTGGGTCCATGCCGGAAACATCAGAGGCAAGAGCAAACATGATAGAATTGATGCTTCCAAGAACGCCAGGGTCGACGTAGGTGGAATGAGCGTTGCCAGATGCTGCTCCGCTCGACGCAGACGATCCAACAAGGTCATTGCCACCGCTGAGAGGGTAGCCATACTGGAAGGCGCAGCCAGACGTGTTCACATCAGGCAGGTTGTTGAGGTAGCCCTGAGCGCTTCCAGTGGCATTAAGTACGAAGCCGAAACCGTTGTTGTCTCGCTTCACCCAACTGTAACCTCCAAGGTATGCGTTGAGACCATAAGCCAATCCGCCAAGAGTGTTGTTTCCGTAAGTTGTGGCGTCGGCAGCAATGACCTGGATGCCATTTTCGATGTCCTTGATGTCCTGGTACCGCACAATCTCGTGATAATTCTGCTGGCTTCCAGTCTGATTGTAGTCGTAGAACAGTGTCTGGTTCTGGTCGGTAGCGAGTGTGGCAGTCATGGATGACACTTTACCACGCTGAGTCAATTGGACAGGATAGCTAACGACAGCCGGTCGTAAGCGACAGGTCTGTCGGTACAATGTGCCAGGGCACGTGTACGACCCGTTCTCGTTCTTCTTGTCGAATGCCTCACTGGAGAGCACGTCCATCAAGATGTAGTCCGTGTTATTGATCCAAGCATCTGGTCCATCTGGGACGCTGCCTGGAACACCTGTGTGAACGGAGAAGTTCAACCCGTACAGCTGCTGGTTGAAGAGCGTGAAATTTGTAGCGTTTGGGGTGTACAGCAGTCCAGTCTCGATGTCGTACTCTGGGTACAGTAGCTCAGACACGTCAATCGCGGTCTTGTTGTAGTCCTCATCGGCACAATAGATTCCGAAGCCGGCACCAGAGAGGTTGAGGTACATAGTGGCTCTCTCAATTTCTGGAGCAGTCTTAACTTTCCTGGTGATCGGATTCTTGACTTCCCCGTTCTCATGGTCGTAAGTTGTGAACTGGTTTGGGAAGATACCTCCGCCGACCTGCCAGATCAGAAGGTCCTGATTGAACCAAGGCTGCAAGCCCGATCCGGCCTCAGTTGTGCTGTATCCAGCACCGGTGCTAGGAAAGGTCTCGTTGATGAAACCCCAGGTAACGTTGTGACGCAGACCGATTAGATCAGTCTGAGTGTAGGTGCCAATGGCTTTTTGAAGGAGCGTCGAGTCGATCAAAGTCATTTTCGTCACAAGAGCAGTCAGCGCAATAATGTTGAATGCTTTTCCTGCTAAAGCAATCTCCTTGACACTGCTGCTGAATTGCCAAGATCTGTTGAGGTCCTTAATGGTGCCTCCCTTGAGCGCTCTCCGCCACCATGCGATAGCAATGCCATTACCTAGAAGCTCGTAAGCAGTGGAACTTTGTTGAGGTTTTAGAGAAATGCTTACTGATTGCAATTCCGAAGCAGATGTTTGCTACGCTGTTGAATATCGAGATGAGGACGTTGGGAGCAACAGCTTTTGGCCATGGCCGATGATGTGCCGTTCTCGTCTGCGTCTTGTGGTTTGAGCACACAAGTACCACGACTGCAGCTATCAAGCATGCAAGGACACCACCCAGGGCTCCAATGCCTAGCCAGGGAAACTGTGCGAAAAAGCCAGGCTGCCAGTGAGCATGATCCTCTCCTTGACCTCCTTCTCCCTTCTCAAGCTCCTCGTCTGTAACGGCGACAGGTGTAGCATAAGTCACCGGTGACTTTTCCTGGGTAGGTGTGGTGATTGCATTGCTGTATGAGATCGGGCCCTTCTCTTCGGTGGCCATGTTTGCCGGAGTTCTACTGGGAGTCTTGGATGAGGCGATGCGTCTGACAGACGCGAGGTGGCCGCCGTCCTATATGAAGGGCAGCAGAAACATAGTACACCAGTATGGCTTGACCCAGGCTTGCAGCGGAGACGATGTGAATGCGTTCTGGGCTCGGCATGGCCGCTCAGAAATCATCCGAAGCCCATGGCTGGCTGTGAGGTAGCTGCTTCTGGAAAGGCACGCCCATTGTGGAAACACAGAAATGACTCCCAGGAAGCTTGTTCGCTGGAAGTGCAGATTCGCTTACTGTCCAGCATCTGTCTTCAGCTAGACTGGACTGTTTGGGCTTGACAAGCACGTGGTCGAGGCTGATCGCCTAGCAAAGTATACCACGGTCGAGAACGCCTTCGCGATGAAACCTCCAGACGCGATTGGCCAGGACATGATTCAGCTCGACGCTGGTTTCGGCGTGCCCGCCAAGCCCTTCAACGCAGATTCAATGGCGTTCTTGCAGGCACTGACGTTCAAGAAGATGCAGTGTATCCTGTTTCAGGGTGTAGTGGGACTTTGCTGTGGGAAAGGAGGGAGTGAAAGAAGTTGGCAGCTCTGTAGCCGAGAATTGGGGAAGCCGCCAGGACTCGCCAAGACAAGCTCGGACCCAAGAAAGAGGAGGAAAGCGAAAACGCGATTCAGCAGACCTGGTTTGTGCTTTCCTGTTACTCTATATATTCTGTCGTTATGATATTTACAGCATCAGGCCAGCGCCGATGGCAATTCCCACCACCCAAGTAAATGCAATCGCAAAGTAGGACATATCGAAACGAGGAATGACCACACCACTTGCAATGCCAGAGCTCGAAGAGGAGCTTCCGCCAGATGAGCTTCCAGATTCCTCTGTCTGTGCATCTTCTGGAATGGCAGCTTCTCCGGTAGCAGTTCCAATGGGCGTAGCAGCTGTGCTAGCCTTGGGAGTGGCAGTAGCCGAGACCTGGGGAGCAATCGTGTAGCTGTTTGGAGCTGCAGAAGCCACCCCGGAGCCAAGAGCCTTTGCAACGCCGTTCTCGCCAGCTTCGACGACAACAATGTCTGGCTTGGCAGTGCTGTTCACAGCAGCTTGCGCAATCGAAGCTTGTCCGTTGTCGAGGTCGAAGACGACATACATGCTGCGCAGGATCGCATCGCCGAGTGTCTCGAAGCCCATGCCATCATTTCCCTGAGTCGGCTGCAGCAAGAAGAGACAAGCTTCATTGCCTTCGTTGTCATAGATCACAGGCTCTCTAGTCGTACTGTTGACGAGTGGGACGATAAATTCTCGTGCATCGACGTTGATGGTAATCTTTCCAGCGAATTCGAGGGAAAGGGAGTCACCAGAATTTGCGTTCTTGCAACTAGTCAGACCATTGCGGTCGACATACGTAAAGACCGGCTCAATGTATTGGCTGTAGTACTGTTCAGGAATAGTCCAAGCAGTGCTGCCGGTGTCCAGAAGTACAGCCAGAGCTGTATCGCGGTTGCCGTAGGCACCAATACCGTCAGTACCATCGCTCCAGAGATTCGTCGTCTGCCCGCCGACAGTCGCATTGGCGGCAGTAACAGTGGTGATGAATTGGTTCACGTATTCCACCAATTGTCCTTGGTAGTAAGCTGGCAGAAGGTCTACCGTAGCCATATCGCCTGTGAACTTCGTCTTGTCAATACCACCGAAGAGAATGGTACCTGAGTCGGCTTCTGCGTCGTTGAGGAATACCGAGTATAATCGTGAGGCGATAACGCCTGCATTTTTAAGCACCTCCGGCATGTTCGGGTAGAAGTCTGAAACGCTCTGCACAGCTTCGTTCGAGCTGTATCCAACACCCATCAAGCCAATTGAAAACCCAGTTGTAGAAGTGACTTCAGATGCAACACCAAACTGCACCGGGTTCACTACGACATCTCCAATTGCAACGACATCGTTACCATAGGGTCCCGTCGCAGAACTTCCATCACCAAAGGATGTGTTGAACGCAGGTGCTGCAGCAACCTCTTTGTAGCTGGTTGACTTCGATGGATCGAAAGTACCACCTTTGCAGGCAGTCGCGCCGGTCGTCTGACAAGTCTGCGCGCTACTGGCATCAAAGTAGAGATCTGATGACCCAGTATCGAGAATAACCGTCTGCTCTTGAGGTGGTGTTCCGACGGTGATGTTTGCGTAGTATGCTCCGCCGTTCGACCAACTCAGGACGTCGAAAATGTTGGTGCTGACAGTCCCATCTTGCCTTTTCTCCAGATGACCTGCAACACTGCGTCGAAAAAGATTTGTTGCGCCTCCATTGTGCTTGTCTCGCTTCTGTATGTTGAGCTGTGGAAGGTTGTGAGCAAGAGCAGACGCGGCGAGCGCCGGAGTGAAGGACAAGGACCGCATCCCTGAGGGTACTTTCTATCCCTGCTGACTATAAGCAAGCCAAGTATAAAAGCTTGTCCTCGGGATAGGAGGGCTATCAGATGCTGCCAAGAAGAGTTGGAGATGCTTGAAGATTATCTTTAGTAGGGAAGCAGAGCTGAAGAAGAGAAGAGAGCTACGACAACAGCTTGGTAAGTTGCAGGCGCAAGCGCGTCGATGACGGTAGAGTGCCAAACACGAAGGAACGCTTGAAGCTTATTGGGAAGTGCCTTCGCTAGCGACGATCGAGACTGACACTAAAAGCCCCGGAGTCAGGATAACAAAATGGCGCACAAGCACATTTGATGCATGCTGTATGTTTGAGGAAGCCCACTCGACAGCTGCAGACATGACAGACCGAATCAAGTTTCGCTGAGATGACGGCAGCTCTGCAGGAAGCCTCAAGCTGCATGTTGAAGGCGCTGTGGCGGTGCTACAGAGTCGTAAGCTGTGCCTGACAGCCGATCCGATCTTCCAGGTCCAGACAGATCTCACAGGATCTCATGAGCGTATGGCGCTGTTTTCGTCCTGGCCACGAGGGCGTATGCTGACATACTGGCCTTGTGAAGCAGGTATTGGAAGCTGGACACTTCTTGCATCACATATGTCGTATCAGAAAGCAGCATGAGGGCTGTGGCAGAACTGCTGAGACCTTGCGACACTTCGGGGGCCCAAATATAATACCGTACCAGCGTCCGAGCGTCAGTTCTACTAGAAACTAGTAACGCATACTCGTACGGACTTAGTAAGACCTTAGTATCCGCTCCGTAGTAAGTATAACTATAAGAAGCGTAATCTCTATATTATAGCGCGTCGTTATTACTATATATAATCTTGCTATCGCCGAATCCTAGTTTCTACTAGTATACTAAATATTACTAGTAGGAGGTCGTACGATAGTATTTAATAGCGAATTTAATAAAATTAACTTGCCTTTAATAACTCTATATACTCTACTAATAGATACTAGGTATATTACTAAAAATAAAGCTAAAGTTTATTAGAAGATTAATAGTATAGCTAAATTCGAGGTATTATTAGTACTTCTTACTAATTTAATAA
>AWYD02004094.1:0-124084 GCA_000504365.2 Pseudocercospora pini-densiflorae CBS 125139 | reverse complement strand
TAAGGTAGTAGAGCGAAGGGTACTCGCTCGTATAGAGATTAAGAAGTAGAAGTCCGATAGTTATATACCTTCTAAGTATACTTAGCGCTTCCGTAGGGTCTATAGTATAAACTATATATATTAGATACTAACTATTAAAGAGTTAGTTATAGGTATTCTACGTATCTCTATATTTAAGAAGTATTAGCGCGTACTAAGAAGTAATTATAATAGTAACGAGACGACTATTTACCGTACCCTAGAGCTACTTAAACGTATTAATAAGCGGCTTATATATACGACTCGGCGTAAGGCAACTAGACCTAAGCTTATTAAATAAGAAGCTATTAATTAGTAAGAAGCGATAAGATAGGCTAAGCCTAGTAGGCCTATTCTACTACTAGTAGTACTATAAGAGCGTTTACTTAAAGGTTATATATATAAAATAGCCTATAGAAGGTATAGGTACGTTAGAGATAACGTAGACTACTACTTAGGCTATTATAAGTATAGGTAATATAATAGAAACCTAGTATCTACTTATTTACCTACCTAAGAGGGACCTATAGTACCTCTAAGAACTCCGCTAGTACCTATAGAGCTACCTAGTATACTAGTCTATACTAATTTACTATAGTAGGCGCTATACGTTAATACGAGGGTCGTAGAACCTCGTTTACTAGGTAGGTAGTATACCTAGAATAGTTAAGATTAGCTATAGTATCTAATTTTATATCTAATATTTACTTATTCCTATTTCCTACGTTATAATTCTACTATATAGCTAGTAGAAGTATTAGAGGTCTTTATTGCGATACTATATTATATAGATTACTAATAATATTATCTTACCGAGACCGGAGCGGCTCTAGGTCCGTTGATTTATAAATAACCGGGGCTGATTTACGAATAGTCTCGCCTACCTACCGACTTAGGGTCCATCGAGAGATTGCCAATTGTGTCTTTTCTTGCGGCCCGATCTCCGATCTGTTTTTAAAGTTAGTTGAACTACACCTCACTTCAGACCTAGGCAAATGATTTTGACCAGATAATGCCTATTTGCTAAAATCCCATGAATCGAAAGCCGTAAATGTGGTGCTATGGTCTCTCTGTCATGGTCACGGTCGTGCATCGCATAAGAGACCGACCCATGCCAGTTCCGGCAGTCGCATGCCAGCTTTCTCGGCATAGCTGGACGGTTGTGGCTGATTCCTCCCTTCAAACACACTGGAAGCTCAGATCTGCGCGAAGTTCATGTTCCGTGGCAATCGTGCTTGAGGCTGATATGAGCTGACGTTGAACATCTCGAGATACGAAAGCTTACAAGCGAGCTGATCGATCCTGTTTCAATGTCTGTACGAGAATCAATTTTGCCAAGCAAGTATTGACAAATGCATGCTTCTTGATGCGTTCATGGCACTGCGAAGGTCAGAGAGCTAATACCATTACTGATACCCAGTCTTGGCTATATCGCAGAGAGAAATGAGCGTGGTACCTAGATCAAGAAGCAGATACAATGAGCCAAGGCGAGAGCGTTGATCTGTGGAGCGTTGCACAGTCCTGCCTACTTTGCACTCAGGATTATCATGGGCTCGACTATGCCTCAGCAGAAAGCGTATGCTTGAAGCCAGGCCAAAGCGTTGAAATGGTCCGGGCGCCTTGGTCCGTGAAACATTGTGTCCCTTGGATCTGACTGAAATGCCATCTTTGACATTGCCCAGACACAGCTGTTTTATTGGAGTGCACGTTGCACAACCGGGTCGTATAGCGCTGAGTTTGCCATGCAACGACTCTCCGAACGGGATTGAGCTGCACTCGAGCTGACCCGCGATGCTCGCTTGACGTGGCTACCATTTTCAGTCAAAAAGCAAATTGTCTCGCAGCGGGCTTTGCAAGAGTTCCAGGTGCATTAGGTGCCCAGCAAAATATTCTTGAAGGATGACTTCACTCTTGACAGGCGTATCATCGGGCCAGCCTCGGAAATGTAGTCTGGTGATGTCAAGTGTGAATGCTGCATTGCAATTTTTGAACTTGAAGTTCCACCTCCGTTCTTTGCACACCTCCAGCACTCTATTATCAGTAAAAGCTTTTCGAAGGTCTTGGAGGAGGCAGCGCCTTAAGGTGATGCCAATATGCCGGTACGTGGCCATCAGTTCTAAAGACCGGCAGCCCTAGTCCATGATGAGGATTCCAGAACCGCTGTTCTCAGTCGAATTCGACATTGAGGAGCATTTCTGATTCCCCTCTGATGACCAGAAGCCGTGGTCTCTTATGCATGGATTGTGTGACCGACGCGATGTAAGGACATCCGCTGATTCGAGGCAGGCTTGGCAGATCCAGCCCGTTTGAAGATCGTTCACTACATGGACTGTCTTCATGGCCGAAGACAAGTATGAGCACAAAAGTACGTTGAGCGCAGGTGAAGAGCGATCAAGGCGATTCGACTGGCTTGTGCGTCGCCTTCCCAGCTGCAGCACTCGTTGAAGAGGGTCAGGAAAGACTTCGTGATGGTCTGAATCTTTGCTTCCTTGAGTCGGTTGATTGGGCAGACATGCAGAGAGACATGAAGCACTTCGACGGTAAGTGTCCTTACTCGAAAACCTGATGGTCTCGATGAGGAGCTAGACTTTTGAATGTGCTCTTGCAATGGTGAGCGCGTGCTTCAGCACGTCAGCGGCTTCCTCCACTTGAACCTTATTCCTACAGCCTTGCGGCCCAACACACTGTGAAGGGGCATCTACTTCTGAGCAATGGCATATGTTGGTCGTGACAGTAACATGAGATGAAGCTCTGAATCAAATGCCGTAAATCAGATCTCACGCGGTCAATGGGCTTCGGCCAGCGGTCCAGAATTGCGGGACGATCGATTGATCTTGCTGGTCGTGCAATCCCTATCGATTCAATGCATCAGATTCCAGCGCAAGGAGTGCGACACTCTAGCAGTCGCCTTGAGATCGCTTCGCCAAACAATTATTGTTGCGTCGATTCGGATTTTGATTGCAGACCCTGGGCGCGGTCATCGATGTCGCACGCTTCGCTCCTCAAATGCCGAGTACGAGTTATGATCGTCAGGCCCTCGTATAGGCCTTGAAGACCCCAGGTGAGACTTCTTACATGCTGAACGTGGAGAGGCATGCCGACCACGCCGCTGTATAGGACTGCTGGTCCGCCATGGGCCGGGCAATGCTTGAGCAAAGAAGCGAGCCATGTGTTGCGAATGATTGACCGATCGCTGTTCAAATGCTGCATGTAGGTGCGTGGCTTGAAGAGGTATTTCTCATCTGCTTCGCCTCGCACTGATAGGCGAGTGAGTCTAGCCTCCGGCTTTCAAAAAGAGCCCATTGACGATGTTTCGAAACTCCGCAACAAGCGTACATTGGAACTGTAAGCCATTTGACAATTGGAGCCTTGCATCAGTAGACTCTCAGTGGACGTCTTCGAGAAGAAGCTGAGAAGCATCCGGACTCGCCTCGCTGCGCCAGCGCACATCACGAGTCATGGGCAGATGTCATAGATGTGGAACTCGGACGATCTGCTGCAGATCCTTCGTCGCACCGCCACATGTGTTTGAGCTCATCTGCTGTTGTTTGCCAAGACCATGGATCAGCTTGCTCAGACATGAGACCGGTCTTGCGATGTCGCGTCCTGTCAAGGGTACAATACAGCAGCTCTGAGCTTCTCGGTGAAGCGACTGCTTTTGCCCTTAAACTTTATGCAGCCTTACAAGCGCGACAGCAGTGCACTTCCGGTATCTGCATTGGCGAATACATCGACATCGCTTTGTATAGTCCCTGTCTGCAGTCCCTGTCCTGATACTGAGTCTCGCTTTGCGACATGTCTCCAGCTCATCGCGACTACAGACCGCAAATGAAGCTTTCGGACCCGAAAGAGTTAACCAGAGCGGAGCGATTTCATTTGTATGGTACCTGCCGTCTTAGCTACTCTGCCCTGTGAACTTGGTGGAGCCATATGTGTGCAATCCTGTAGTGGCCGTAGTGGGCCATTGGTTCGGAATGAATCCCATTTGGCAGCGTGATTCGGTAGCTCGCTCCGAGCGCATTGCAAGACCTGATATGAGCGATGCGATGTCCCTCAAATTGCTGAGAGCTGCAGAGGCGGGTGGACGGCAAAGTTGATATGCTTCAGCTGTCATCCTGACGTCCCTGGCTGCACCGAGTTGGAGCTCCTGCATCGTGTAACGACGTGAGCTACTCAGCAGACAAGAGCGTGGTTGGTGACAAGATTGGGAGGGTGGCTCTCGCCCCGACCAGGGGCCAGTTGGAAATTTGGAACGAGCGCTTTGCAAGCCGAGCAGCCTGTCTAGTGGCAGTAGCCACAGCTTCCGTACAGACGCGAGCCGGTGTCCATCGTCACCGCATCAAGCGATATCAAGATACGACTGTGTAGAGCCGCTGCCGAATCCCGCCCGTCGTGTCCGTCAAACGAATGTCCTTGCAGACTCAATGCTCCTCACAAGCTCTCCAAATCCATCGTGCGGGACATATCTCGGGCGGAGTGTCTTTCCTCGGCGGAGATTATTCACCAGCTTGAGTAGATCGCCGGTGGAAGAGCGTGCTTTCAGTGCTGGTCGATGATGTGAGAGGGAGCTAGGATTGACGGAAAAAAGCTGCCGTGCCAAGTGGAGAGAGCCAGGCATTGTTTGCGCCACAGCCAGCGTCAGGTTCAGTAGAAGTGCTGAAGAAGAACGCAGAAGCTCTCAGCTTCATGAGGAGGACACGGTCTCAGACGTGTACTGCGGAGCTGTGCCTGTAACAGGCTGTCATCCCGAGCAGATGTGTCAGGTCGAATTCATAGGTGACGGGAGTTTGATTCAGGACTGGAAAAAGAGTTTCTGCAGCCCAAGACTCTGGCGGCAAGGTGCGGGTGGCTCAGAAACGAAGGGCAACGGTCGCAGATCTAACTTCAGCCGAGACTTGAAGAATTGCATTGGCGTGAACCTTCAAAGTCAACTTGGACGGCTTGCCTTGGCGACGGTGTAGTCATGTTGGTGGAACTGCAGATAGGCCAGCAGCCATGGAATGAACGAGCCAGAGAGACGGACTGTATGGAAATGTCAGAGGCTGCATTGTACATGCGACGCGATGTGCGGTGAAGTGCTGCCGCGAGAGGTTGACGCCATCAGCGGGAACTATGGGCCTAGCAGATATGCGAGGCTAAATGCAGCAACAGCTTTTGGGGACAAGGTCAAGGCAATGAAACCAGCATGAAAAAGCATGTGTGCGATTGCTTTGCAGTGATCTCGTAATTATTACAATTCTTGTCTCCGGCCCCAGCATAATGCCGTAGACCGGGGCACTGAAGAAATCGCCGAACATAATCCGCGCTTAACGTTTTCCTCCATGACAGCCGCCAGTTGCCTTGCCTTCCTCTGAAAGGCACGCTCCTCTACCTGGCATACCAGATAGGGAGGCCCCGCGACCATCCTCAGACCAGACGTGGTCATGCGCGATGCTTTTTCCAATCAGGGTTTCTTGATCCTCGATGATTGTACCGTTGACAGCCAATACATGTCGCTGAAATAGCTCATCAAACTGCGTGAACTTCGGAAAGCTTCGCTGGGCTCTGTCAAACGTTACATGGGACCCAGAGAATGACATACTTTGCTCAGTGGTCCCGAAAGTGTATGAAGTCTTTTGTGTGCTGTTCGAAGTGTAATACGCCGTGCCATTCTGCCAGGTCGAAAGTGAAGCACCCTGGCTGGATCCCAAGTGTCTGTCGGTCGAATTTGCCACCGTAAAAGGCTCAAGACCCGTTGGGAAAACAGGCTGACCGCAGACCTGGACGTCTTTGGCTCTCTTGACAACTCCGTAGATGGTAAGATTTCCGCGAAGATCACCTGTCGCGGTGAAGACGTAGACGGGATAGCTGAAGTTCCTCGCGTAGCCGCTCGAAGACAGGTCGAGGCCTGAAGTATCCTGAAGACTAGTAGAGATATTGCCTTGACCAGTGTACTTATTGCTATTAGAATAAGAAAGGCTCTGAGTCCAGTAGGTATCCTCTGAGCCCGAGGCGAAGTTAACCATCGAGCTTATGGACAGCTCTCGTTGAGCAGACACATGATAGATCAAAGTCTCGTTCGTTCCATTGCTGAGTTGAGAGATGTGCGAGGAGACCTGCAATTTCGGCTCTGGCGTATTGATCTGTATGTGGCTACCACTGGTGGTGTGGTTGGCATTGTCTAGCCAAATGAAGATCTTGCCGCTGAGTAGCCAGTATTGATCGGTAGTCTCGGAGAGCATAGCTTGGCCATCGGACGTATCGTTCAAGCCAGAGACCGCCAGAGCAAAGCTGTGCGGCCTGCCATCGCATAGCAATGGTAACCATGGTGTGACATCTATCTCATCCTCTTTAAGATCGAATGCGTCTATGCCAACAACTGGGCGCCAAAGACCAGGAACGACACCACCAGTGAAGATGATGGGAAATGGCCAGGCCACTCCAGCCAGCTGTCCATCGATGAAGAGCTGAGCTTCACGGAATGGAGAAAACCCAGGCAATTCGCCATAGGTGTCGTTAAAGGTGTAGATGTCGGATTGCAAAGCGTTGCCGAACCAAAACTGTCACTGTCAGCTGGAGTAACCTTTGGTCGTACAGACACACGCATACCTCTTCTAGGCTTTGCCCTGTAGCCGCAATGGTAAAGATTGCTTTCTTGATATTTCGTGGGAGCGTCAGCATGTTGGAGGCTGTGTCTTGTGGGAATTGAAAAATGCTCGCCTGGCCTTGACTGCCAGTCCTATTGGAAATTGGGACGATCAGATCGGCTGGAACTACTGAGTCGTCCGCTGTGAAATATGCTGCCGTGAGAGTGACGTTGAAAGATGCCGTGTATACATCATTGATGAGGTTGCCGAGATCGAAAATGATGGTCTGCTGCGTCTTGAACATAGTAAGGAAGCTGGTCATGTCCTTCAGGTACGTCCATTCAATGCCGAGCTCCTTGCTGGGCTCCGCGGTTGATGTTCGAAAGAGCTCTGTGTCGCCAAACCAAACAGTTCCAAGCCTGTCAAATTGTCGACCAGGACCAGATGTCACAGTAAGGTTCCATGTCACTCGATTGAAAGAGCATGGCGGTGGCTGATAGTTGCCAACGTATGGCTTTCCATATGAGGCTCCGAATGAGTGCACCACAAGTGTCTGTTCGCAGGCTGGTGCGACCGGTTCGACGATCACAACACTTGCGTTGGAGGAGCCATCAGTAATCTCGAGAGCACCATCTGAAGCTACTGTCAAGACTGGAGTGTCGACTTGTAGCACCTCGACAAGAGCTTTTGTCGTCTCCCTTGTAGCGAGCCTGATCGTGCTGCTCGCCGGCAGTTCTCCATCGAAGAATCGCACGACACAAGGATGAAAGGAGCCTGCCAAGATCAACAGGAAAAACACCAAGACGGTGAGCCTTGTTGACCACAGCGAGAAAGGATGGTCTCGGGTCAATCCGGTCGATAGTGGTGTGGGCTGTGGTAGGCCCACAATGTCCCCACTATCTGTAGTCGCTGACGCTGAATGCAGAGATGACGCCGCTCGCTTCTCGTCAGCGTGGTTGGTCTTTGAATGAATTTCGGCCCGGTCTTGTTGATGCATCGTCGGCTCGGGAGCAGGGTATCCTGCTGTGTATTCTGTGTGGCAGGATGCAGACTGTCTTGAAATATGCATTAGCCTCCATATAAAGTGATTTGTTTGGCTGCATCGCATCGACGAGGTGTGATAGGAAGAGTGGTTCGCCGGCCGTCTGTCCTCGTCAAGAGAGCTGTCGCGCTGTCAAGTTGGAGGGACCTTTAGATTGCACCAGACGCCGAGCCGTAAGTGTTGGTCCAGTAGCGAGCCACGGCTGTTTCTGCAACTTCGCCCTTGAATCGCCCTCGGTAGAAGTTGAAGACCGCGAACTCGTCCTGGGTCATCAGGTAGGAATCGGGCGACATGTTGATGCGAGTCCAGATGTCTGATATAGCAGTCTCGAGATAGGCTGACACTCTTCCATCAAGCTCTCCTTCGCTGTTGCGAGCGATGTCGATAGCACGTTGGTAGTTGAGCTCGCCTATGCCATCGACGTTGACGGCGGTGCCGGGATTGGTGTTTGCTCCCATGTTGAAGAAGTCCTCGTCCGAATGTTGATAAGAGGTGTCTGACGATGCTTGTGATGGTGGGCTTGGATATGGCGAGAAGGGAACGATGAAAGTGCTTTGTATATGCATGTCTTCGAGGACTGTGCAATGCTAATGTCAGAGGTGACAATCGCTGTGGATGCAATCGAGAAATGACTAGAAGATCAAGACGTAACACGCGAGTGGATGTGCAATGGAGTGGGCTCTCTTACCCTGTACAGAGGTCAGCCTGTGGGCTGAGGGCTTTTATGTGCTTCCCTAGCTGGCCTAGCCTGCACGCCTGCGGGTGCTCCAGCACCTTGATTGCTTCACCTCTGCTCGGCACTCCCTGGCAACGTCAGCCTCGCAGGACGTGATTGAAGCGAACCGTTTCGGGCTGCAGTGGCGCTAAAAGAAGGCTCCAAATAACCTTCACCAGGCAATGAGCGAAGTAATGGCGAAGCTGGTGAGCTAATGCTCCACCCGCAGTGTTTCAATGAGTGGCCGCGTGCGAGGTGGAAAGAGAGGGTGTGGTCGTAGCATCAGCGACCAGGATTACCGCGTGCCTCGAATGGTGCTGATCAAACTCTGCCAAATGCACGCACGCACGCACGCATTTCCTTCAGCCACAGCAGAATCGGCGAGCGACTGGGTTCCCTGGTGCCGAGGCTGCATAGAGTTCGAGGTCACGGCCGCAACTAGGGTAGGGTAGGTTGTACTCTGGTGATCGCAGAGTGGGTCCTTCCCTCGCGCACATGGCAGGCCGTCTATAGACTTTTAGCCTCAATGCGTCCTTCATACGCCATCGTCTGCTTCCAAAACTTCTCCCGCCGACAGTTTGCCGTGCGTGGGCCTCTCAGTCTATATTGATTGCGCTATAGTTTGGCTGCACCCAGGTACCGGCCGACCTTCCCTGCTCATGGATCGCGCGGCGGCGCAAAAACAACCACATCGTGCACGCCAGTTCTTGGGCCCGCAGACGCTGTGCAACACCCCCAGGCACCCCCATTTCTGCAACGCATCGGAATTTGGCCCCTCGTGCAGCGTTTGTGGCCCTGTGGCTACAGCATTCGTGCCGATGATGCCGATCACTGGTGCACTGTTGAAAGGGTTACGGGCCTGGCTCAGGCGAAGTAGTCGTAGGAGGCAGTTTCAGTCAAAAAGAGACAGTTGCACGAGTCCAGTCTGCCTACAATGAGCGAAGATCAGCCCTGTGGGGCAATTCATCGGCAGGCGGCAAACGCGTTCTATGGCCTCGATGTGAGATGAGTGAATCCAGAGACCAAGCGCTTTCCCGTACAAATCTCGCAGTGAATGCCCAACATCGATTGCAAGCGATCTGGTAGAGGCGTAAAGGATGCAACCTTTTTTCCAGAGCGCGTGAACGGAGTTCAAGATGTTCACCGCGTCCGATTCGTCCGCTTGGTGCCTATAGCAATATACAAGATTAAGGTTACGTCCATCAGTATGATGAAACATCTGCACTTCGAAGCCGGTATAGTATTCTATACAAGATCGAGATTGTTTCAAGATGGCAGAACCATTTGCGATTTCGATTTCATACATCTGCGAATGCGTCCTGTTCAGGACAGATCTCCAGCCCAACGCCTTCGCAGACTTGGGCATCCAAACTGTATTGATAGAGTTTCGTTTCGCTAAACTAGCCGGAGCCTCAGCCAGGTCTTCGATCGGTGACACGGGCACGTCGGGAGAACGAAGTGAGTTTTTCGGAGTGCTGTGAAGGAATCACTGTATGACCATATTCAATCACGAGGCCCACCACGAATACGGTCGCTCATCGGATACAACAAGGAACCGTGTCGAGGCCCGTAGTGATGTTGACAGTTCGTGATGATGTCTCGGACTGTGGAGGAGCGGCCAACAACGTGTTGATCGCCGGTCGGTACAAGCCGGCTCCCGCGAAGTGTAACCACTTTTTTTGGTGATGCAAGCAGGAACTGATGTCAAGCTGAGATTCTATGCAACCATAACCCGAAGCCACACTCATTCGCCGAACCATCTACGGATCGAGCGCGATGCTCAAGAACCCTCGCCTGCTCCAGCTTTTTGCCCAAGCACCCCTCCATGAGGCAGTCTTGAGGACGCCACTGAGGCAAGGCTTCGCTAAACAGATCCTCAGACCATCGTCCAGACCGATACCACAAAAGCGCAGCTTCACGACTAGCGATCTGCGGTTCTGGAAACCTCAGAAGTCATGGCGGTGGAACTCATCGCGTGGATGGCGTCAGGCGCGGCATAATAGCAGTCAGGCGACAGAAACTCCTCAAGCGAAGAGGTCGCTGTCTGAGCGTATGAAGGATATGTCGAGGAAGTATGGGTGGACGGTCACTGGCATTTATCTGGGCTTGTCGGTGCTTGACTTCCCGTTCTGCTTCCTGGCAGTGAGATGGTTTGGTACAGAGCGCATAGCAGGAGTTGAGCATGCTATCGTGGACGGCTTTTGGAATCTTGTGGAAAAGGTCATTCCGAGCTTGACTGAGAGACGGTTACAAAAGCAAGCTGCTGAGGCCGCTGAGGCAGCGCAAGAGGCAGGTGATGCTGTCGCAGAAGACGCGAAGGGCAAGAATCCAGGTAAGCATTACAAAGACCAAGTGCAGAGTAGCCAGAAACTGACTCCTTTCCCAAGGTCTCGGAACGCAATTACTTTTGGCGTACGGAGTGCACAAGTCGCTCATATTCTTCCGCATACCAATTACGCTCGCGATCACACCAAAGGTTGTAAAGACTTTGCGGAGTTGGGGTTGGAAAATCGGAAAGCAGGCCAAATAGTGGACACAGCCATGTATGATATGAAAGAGATGGTTGAGCGAAGGAGGGCTCTCGACTCGGCTTGTACAACAGTTCAGCTCAGATAGACTAGACATAATGACTGCGCAAATGCTTGCGCGTGCATTGGGGTGAAGTTTTCGTGTGACGGCCGAGATGGCGTTTACGTCCAGCGATGGTCCGTATCCTCGCGCTTGCCATGAAGTCGCGCTGACGATCTCTTCAGTCCTCAACTGTGCTGCAACACCGTGACAGTGTGTTATGCCAGCCAAGTTATGTGTCGACTTCTGCTGCCGAAACGCGTAGAGTTCTCCATGGCCAACTGTTGTTCCGCGCCTGACGAGAGCGCATCACAACTCAAAGACGCGCCATTCTGCCAAGTCAAGTCGTAAAGAAGTCGCTTCTTCTCCAAGTGCTCGCCGATGGCGTACCAATTGATGAAAAAGGAGGTCGCGTCAGCTGGAGATAGTGCAATACCAGCGACACGGTGACAGGCGACATAGGCAAGCCCAGCGGCCGCCCATCGAAGGCCAAAAATAAGTATAATCATTGAAGTGGCCGTAGCCACGTTTCAGAGATTCTAGGAGAAAGTCAGCAAGCTGAAGGAGTGGCCGGCATTTGACGACTTACAAACTGAAAAGAACAGATCTGGTAGAAGTCAGTTGATGTCGGGCGGTGTCGCTGTCGTCGGCGCAACTCACACTACACCTGTGAAATGTTAGCGATTAACAGAGAAGATGTCGTAAAGGGGGCCGGCTCACTTGATCTAAGCCAAAAGGCAAAGCTGCGAGGTTGTTAGCAAAGTTGTCCGAGTGTACGGGTTGATCCGGTGTATACTGACAGAGCTAAAGAAGAAAGAAAAGAAGAGGAAGCACAGCAAGAAAGCGAAGATATTTATGCCCGCGGACGCGACGCGCTTGCGGGCTGTGCCGCGCGTGACACGCTCTGTTCCGCGTGCTGGAGACTGCCAGAAGCAGAAATGAAGTGCAAAGTGAAGTGAAATTCGAGGCACATGAAAAAATTGTTAGCGGCTTGGCACGAGGACCTACACATATCACCTGTTCTGAAAGAACTCCACAAGAAGCAAGGATCTCTTCCGAGATACGATCCCTGGACAGTGTGATGCTCAACGACACAAGATGCATTCCGATTGTCGTGTTGCGTCTATTTAAGTCTCGTCTAGAACCAAAATCGCAACCTCCATACGCCTGTGCCATCGCAGCGTCTCTCAAAGCTGCAATACCTTCGCGATGCACTCAGCACATCATCCGGCACTTGAGGTGATATCGCCTGACTCCGTTGAATTCCGCCCTTCATGGTCGCTGGTAGCAGAACTGTTTTTCTCCTTCCTGCAGTCGTCGCCGGGTACGATGTTGTCATCCGCCGCCTCAATTTCGACAGCTTTAGATACGTAAGGACAGCTTTCCGTCTCCATATTTGCATACTCCATAATCTTCGCAGCCAGAGGATGATCTTTAGTATGCCAAGTCCCACCCATGTTCTTCACATTCTGCAAATGTTCGTCGTGGTCGAAAGTTGGTGGAAGCTTGTTATATTCGGCAACGTTGTCCTCATTCAGTTGAAGTATCCAGCAGCCTTCTCCTTCAAGTGCCCACACTGTTGGGAGTTGATATCCCGTGCAAGGAGGGATAGGGAAATCTCGGGGATCTATCATCTCGTGGAAAGAACTCGGCACGAAGCAGTCGTAATGTGTTTGGATGTATTGCTGTGCATGTGAGCCTATGTGTAAGGATGAGGAGTAGCAGATGCTCAGGGTTTGAATTTCCGGATCAGTAGCGAGCCAAAGTCACCCTTTTGCTTGGAACCTGAATGGGTGGAAGCTTCGACTGAACGCACATGACTCGCGGCTGCTATTGAAAGCAGATTTTGCTGCCTCGGGCAACATCGAGAACAAGTAATCGTTTGGAAAGGCCAGATGCAGCTCCGACATCTCTCAACTTGATCAATGTAGATCTCAGGACCAACGCGGTCGAAAGAATTTCAACTTGGTCTTGAAGACAGCGGCATGAAGCTTTTTCAGGTTGTCCAGATCGACCAGCTTACTTTGAGCATGCGTAAGTATAAGCATCAGCGCTTGAATGCTGGTTTTTGTCGGTCGTGCATCGACAGAAGGAATCCCTCTGCAAACTGCAAAGCTTCCCTCTGGAGCTAAGGCGATCTGGTCATTTCAACACTTGGAATAAGCTTTGTCATATTTGATAGTACCCAAGATCAATGCCGCTTTTTCGGCCTAATGTCGTGAGCCGATCTTACGTAGATAGCCCCAAGGTGTTGGCCAGCCAAATACCAGCAAGTCTCCAACGGTCTTTGGCTTATATAGCGGCGAAGAACGATCCGTGAGGGAAAGTAGTCTCTCCGGGTTGCGAGCATCAAGGAGCTCTCCCCAGATGCCTCTGGCACTAGGAATCTGGTTCCTCGCGCCGAGAGTTCTTGGAAGGAAAGCCATCTGCTGTGCCCACAGGACGTCCTCTACTTCGTCTGCACGCACATCGTTCCCATCATTGAACAAGCAATCCTGGAGGTTCATTTCGACATCATGCTGGTCCATCAATCGTGATATGTTGCGGCAACATCCCAGAGACATCTTTGCGCCACAAGCGACCCAACAACCAGCACATTGGAAATCTTGTGAAGATGGCGTTCGTATTGCGACACATCTCCAGACCAGGTGACGTTGACAACCAAAGAAGCAAATCCTCGGCGCCATGCATCCGCAAACATCCGAAAATTTGGCCGCGCGTTTAGCTCGTGTCAGGCTGAAGTGAAGATTGAAAGTATGTTATGAATAGTCAGTCATCTGCATTGAGTTGAACTTTGAAATAGTAAGTTGGATCTTGCAATGTTCTTCAGCCACAGCTCGTGTTTGTGCTGACTACTTCGCTTTGAACGCGAAACGGAAGTCGGCAGTGCTGTGATACCGAATTTCCTCGAGACAAGGCCGTGCGATTTTGAGACTGTCGCAAGTCGTTTAAGATATTGGTCTGTGCTTGGTTCGAAAGAACACTAGGTGTACTGGGATGTCCTGAGGCTGCGGTATTGACGAGCTCATCTGTTGATACATTGTCGCAATCTTGCTCGGAATTACTGTCCTAGCTCTTCCTTGACACTCTTCCAGAACGCACACTTCGCGACCAAGTCGGCCTGTACCCTTTCCATCCTCGTCGCGTTACTCTGCAACCAGATGTAATTTTCGTTGTCAAATGCGTTCCAGATGGGCGCTTCTTTGGCTTTTAGTGCATTGACATCTCCGCCTGTTCTCGCAAAGCTCGTCCAATACTTCTGCAAAATCGGCACCATTCCTGCATTGACCTTGCCGGGCTCATAGCTATTAGCGCCTGGAAGAGCCACAGAAGAGACGGAATTGCTAGGTCCCCAAACGCCTTGAAGCTCCCATGTATGCGGAACAATGTAGCCAGCTGCGACTTCGACGGGGTCTTCGATGTGGTCTATGAAGAAATGTACAGGAACTCCAGCTTTTGTGAAAGACTGTGCAAAGTCCAATGTGGGACAGAAGAAGGATGCGTCGCCATAAAGTTCTGCTGTGCGGAGGAATAGTGGTGCAAGAGTGACATTGACACCCGGTACTGTGCTAGGCGTCTTCTTGTATAAGTCCTGCGCGTCAACCAGTGTAGAATTTGTGATGTGTGGAAATTGTGCTCGAAGGAAGGAATTGACTTCCACAGTAGTGTTGGCTTGTGGTACGAAGATAGTGCCCTCAGTGCGCGATGAGCCAAGGATGAGCGGCTTGTCTTTCAGAAATCGTCCTTCTGCCAACAGATTCAAAGGCGTGTCGGGCAGTAGGCCCCCGTCAATGACTGGCCCATAGGCAAACAAAGCGTTGGATTTCTCTCCTGGGAACGGCACCGCAACGTTCGCAGCCTGTATCTTCTCGATAGGCGCACTCCGCAAGCAGTCTATGTTGGAGCAGTTGGTGGCGGCGAGTAAGTCCCGATAGTGGAACTCCTGCTCGGAGACACTGAAGACGCTTGGCAGGTACGGTGCCTCACCAATTCCCGCCCTCCAAGTCACTTCTTCGGCTTCTGGAGCTTGTCCCCCATAAGCTAGAGCCTGCAAGGGCACACTTCCGCCGCCGACACTTGCTCCGAAGAGCGTGACCTTCTCCGGATCACCTCCAAAGGCACTGATATGCTCCTGCACCCATCTAATCGCGGTTCTTTGATCTTGTAGCCCTAGGTTCAGGTTACCCTCGGCTGCAAGCTCATCACTGGCCAGAAATCCATATGGCCCAACACGATAGTTGAAAGTGGCGACAACCACATCTCCAGTCGTGGCTAGTCCTGAACCATTATAGTTGAAGTTGACAAGCTCAACGAAGGCTCCCCCTTGGATCCAGAGCATTACGGGCAGGAGGTCCTTCTTCCTGTTTTCCGGCCGCCTGGGTGCGTAGACATCGATGAACAAGCAGTCCTCATCATAGGTACCGGACAGAGTGCCATCGCCGGCGCCTTGGACAGGGAGGCATACTGGACCATGTGATGTAGCATTTTGAACCTGGGTCGTAGGAATCGGAGGCTCTGCTCGTCGAAATCTTCGCATGCCAGTCGGAGGCGCGGCGTAGCGAATGCCTAGCCATTGTGAAACACCGTTCGATAATACTGTGCCAGAGTATGTCGCGTACGAAAGATTGGCAATGGGAGCAGCATGTTGAGTGATATAATGCCCTGGTATGATGGCAGCTCCAGCGAATGAATCAAACAATATTGCTGCGGCGAGCAGTGTAGTCGTGAGTGTCAACATCTTGGAATTGGACTCGACTGGAAGAAAGAGTGATGCGCTCCTCCATACGGACACCGGCCGGGAGTCCAAACAATATACTGGGCATTGTGGTCATTCCGCATCTCGTTGAGCGAAGCATCCGACTTAGCCATCGTGCTTCTCTGCTGCTTAGTCTCAGCTCGCACTGTCGGTCTATCTTAGCCAAAACTTTCAATGGGGTGACTAAATTTGAGCACCAACAGGCCGAGTCGATCTCAAAGGGATGATGACTTATCTGCAAATTTTGGATGACTTATCTTCCTGGCTTCTTCACAATTCCTGTGATCGGCGGTTGTGGCATGCACTGGCGTCACCCTAGGTTCTTGTTCGCTTGGTCAGCTGAGCACAAAATCGGAACTCGGCCACCATATCATAACGAAATATCCCGACTAAGCTCAGCATAGCCTCGCGAAACAGCGATCAAGCGGCGCAGCGCATTGTTTCCGCGTTGGTCCCGCAAGATAGCCTGTTCAGCAAAATGGGTTTGTTTGACCACGATCCAAGCGTCACAAGGCCTTAGTCTCAGCTGTATGTAAACATTCGGGGCTCGACACCGCCAGTGCTGGACCACCATTAGCAGTGGGAGCAGCCAAGGTGTGCTGGAGCCAGTCGTAGCTTCGTGAACAATTCCGCCTTGTCCTGGCAGAACAGCATGAAAATCTGATGTGCTCGCACGATGTGTAGAAGTGTTTCTGAGCCTCCTTGAGATCATCTGCTCTTGCTTTGATCGCGAAATCATGCAGGCGGGCCTCTTTGCTCTTCTGTACACAAGGAGTCCGTTGGTGGATGGCAATTGATGTCTTTCGTGGGCGATGATTCGAATGGAATGGTGGCTGATGCTATTCCTGTGCAAATTCGCACGCAAGCCGGCTTATCACTCGTCGTACTCAACGCGTCAGCTTCGATGCAGACAGTGCCTATAGCTTTGGACTGCGGGCCAGACGTCAATGGCGACTCGGCCAGGACGCACGTCTGTCTTGCTGGCCTTCGATGTCGCGGTGAAATGGGTGCTGGTCCTGGCAATCCTGTCACGTCAGTCCAGCAGATATTAGTAAAAATCAGCATTTGGTTTCCAAGTCGCAACACATGTTTCCATCTCAACGCTTGGGCGGTGAGTTGCGCTTGATGGTTCGCGATCTAGTCTCGAGCGAGCTCCTTACAGCGAGCCACGCTACAAGAGCCTCTCACGAACACATATCGTCTGCGACGGGATGGATGTGTATCGCTGGCCTATGACGCTGTCGGACTGTACCACCGGCGACTATACTCATTGCCGGGTGAAGCTGCTGTGTCTGTACCTGGACTGTGCCTGTGCCTGTGCCTGCCAAGCATTTCTCCAGCCACTCGAACGAGGAACGATTCAGCCGAAATCTCCGCTTCACGGATACAACTGTTACATCCAACATCATCATCGAACACTGAGTGTCCACAAGCCGATAGCAATGATCACCCAGAGAAGAGGTATCACGGCCAACTTAGCCTCGAGTAGCGTCAGATGCAAGCATCCTGCACTGCACTGCTGCTACTGCTACTATGGAGCGGCATGTCGTAGTGCTTGCCCTGAAGAGTGCCGTGGAGCGGGGACATGGCTGGTCAATGTCTCTTCGAGATGAAGCATATACTGTTCTTTGAAGTACGATCTTCAATAGACTCTTTTTCAGATCAGTGCAGTTGGTCATGATGTACAGCTTATTGGTATGCTTGGCCATTTCTTTGGAAGCGCACTACGCTCGAGGAGAAAGCAACAACGCGAACAGCATCTTATCCCTGGTCGACCCGATAATCGGCACAACGAATGGCGGCCATGTCTTTGCTGGAGCGACTTTGCCATTCGCCATGGCTAAGGCTGTGGCCGATGTGAACGTCGAAAATCAGGGTGGCTTCTCATCCTACCCTACCAACGAAACGCAGTGTCTGTCCTGCGTTGCGCCTCCGTACACTGGCAACATTACAGGTTTCAGTCATATGCACGATTCTGGTACTGGAGGAGTAAGTCTGATCTTCAAGCACGATTCTACTGATACTTGATGAGAAGTTCATCTCTTGACATTCGATGAGAGAGCAATCTATTTAAAGTTTGCCTGACATGTGGTTCAACAGCACAAGGTCGAAGCAATATGCCATCTATGCCAGTACTGACATTCCGATAGTCACCATCACTTGGCAACTTCCCCATATTTCCTCAGGCCGGATGTCCAAATGACGACCTCAACCAGTGCGTTTTCCCAATCACCGAACGAGCGGTATCGCGAGTCAATGGCTCCGTAGAAGCTCATCCAGGCTACTTTGCTATCACCATGCAGACGCAGATCAAGACAGAGATGACTACTACCAATCATACAGCCCTTTATCGATTCACCTTTCCAGAGCAACCAACGGAACAGAATGCGACCCTCAGCCCACTTATTCTAGCAGACCTCACAGATCTACCGCAGTCCAGAATCAATGGCTCTATCTCTGTAGACGGAGAGAGTGGTCGAATCTCGGGGAGTGGCGTCTTCAATCCCAGCTTTGGAATTGGAAGCTACGAGTTGTTCTTCTGCGCAGACTTCTCTGGAGCTGACCTTCGAGATACAGGAGTTTTCATGAACAATCGAGCTGGAAGCGAGCCCAAGAATCTTTCTGTATACACGGACGGTGTCAGCGAAGTCCTTCCTGCAGGCGCTTGGACTAGATTCAAGGCACCGAAAAGTAACAATCAGATTCTTGCTCGTGTTGGAGTGAGCTTCATCAGTAGTGAGCAGGCATGCAGTAGCGCGGAGAAAGAGATTCCAGACTTCGACTTCGGTGGCGTCCACAGCGCAGCACAGCAAGCATGGGACGATGCTCTGAATGTCATTGAAGTCACTCCCGGCGGCGTGAATTCAAGCTTACAGACCACTTTTTGGAGCGGTGTCTACCGTGCCGGCATATCACCACAGGACTATACTGGCGAGAACCCGCTGTGGGAGAGTGACGAGCCATACTACGATTCTTACTACTGTATCTGGGACTCTTATCGTAGCATCCACTCCCTGATCACCCTCCTGGACCCGCTGCACCAGATCAAGATGATCCGCAGCCTAATCGACATCTATCGACACGAAGGCTGGCTTCCAGATTGCCGGATGAGTCTCTGCAAAGGCTTCACGCAAGGTGGCTCGAACGCCGACGTGGTTCTTGCTGACACGTATGTAAAGATGAAGCAGTTGGCCGCCGACCACGGCGTTGACTGGACACTGGGCTACGAAGCTGTGCAAAAGGACGCTGAGGCTGAGCCACCAATTTGGTCTGTGGAGGGTCGTGGAGGGTTGCATTCTTGGAAGAATCTCAATTACGTCCCTACTGACGATTTTGATCCCTACGGCGTGGGTCCGTTCTCAAGAAGTATTTCCCGGACTGTCGAATACGCCTATGATGACTTTTGTATCGCCGAGATGGCCCACGGTGAAGGCAATGTGGCCGATTACGAGAAGTACGTCGACACCTCCAGCTATTGGAAGAATATGTGGAAAGCCGACCAGAACTCATCAATTAATGCCACCGATACTGGATTCACAGGCTTCCTCATGCCGAAGTTCCTAAACGGTACTTGGGGTGACCAGGATCCGATCTTCTGTTCGCCATTGCTGAACTTCACGTCCTGTTACTTGAACCCGGACGGCCACGAAACGTATGAAGGATCTTCGTGGCTGTACAGCTTCTACGTCCCTCACGATATGGCGTCCTTGATCACCACTCACGGAGGAGATGACACCTTTGTCAAGCGACTTGATTATCTTCACGAGAGTGGCCTGCTGTACATTGGCGACGAACAGGGTTTCCTGACGACTTACCTCTACCATTATGCTGGTCGACCTGGAAAGAGTGCAGAGCGCGCTCACTTTTATATCCCATCGCAGTTCAACGACACAGTGAACGGCATCCCAGGAAACGACGACTCTGGAGCTATGGGATCGTTCATCGCACTTTCTATGCTGGGAATATTCCCGAATCCAGGCCAGGACGTCTACTTCATCACACCTCCATTCTTCGAGGAAGTCTCGATTAACAACAAGCTTACAGGGAAGAAGGCAACCATCCGCAACGTCAACTTCGATGCAGACTACCAGAACATCTACATTCAAAATGCCACCCTCGATGGCAAGCCATATGCCAAGAACTGGATCTCACACAGCTTCTTCCTGGATGGTGGTGTTTTAGAGCTCACGCTTGGCCCGACAGAGAGCTCTTGGGGCACTGCAGCCGATGCCTTACCTCCAAGCATTTCCACGAGCAGAAACACGACCTATGGCGCGATGTACTTGTAAATCTTGTGCTCAGAAGAAGTAATGGTCTCTCTGACTAAGACTATGAAAATTCATCATTCGTTACAATCACCAACAATCCATTCCATCTCACATCTTCTTAATCGTCGGATCCTGTTCATCCGCACCCAGCGTCGTCCCAGACATAATACTCTGATCATCCCTCACCACCTTCCCTTCCAGCGTCTCCTTCTTCTTCTCTTTCCCTCCAAACTTCGACTTCACCCACTGCAACGGAACAATCCCTTTACTCCCAGACTCCCTCTGAGGACCCATCATCCTATCCGCAGCACCTGGCTCTCCAGATTTCAGAGCAGCCATGACTTCTGCAGATTTCTGTCTTGCGGCTTCAGCTTTTTCCGAAGGCATCGTTTCTCGATTCATAGTATCGGTATTTGGCGAGAAGGAGAAACCACTGGAGTTCCAGGAAGAATTGGTAGCCATCTTGGCCTCCTAAGCTATTTCTTTTTTGTGATGGATTCGAGTTGTGGCGGTGCGCTTGTGGGTTTGGATTTAGAGTTTGGTGATAGGTACTGTTGTTGCGATTGTCCGGAATCCTGCTTTGGGGATTGATGAGATGGTTTTGGAGATGAGGTGTTTGTGTTTTGTGATGAGGAGATCAGATCTCTCGGGAATGGTATAAATGTTATATCCACAATTGCGGCCTTCGCAGTGGTACTGCCTTTCACACCGGGGTATTTTAAGGCTGATCTGCTGATCTTGAGTCTCGCGGGTGGCTTGTTCTAGTCTCAAAATTAGGCGGAATGTGGTTTGATGTGTTCTGGAAGGTCTGAAGAATGTGTTGTATGCTCAAGTGCGGAAGAACATGAGTGAGACCATCTCTGTCGCCAAATCTCTGCTTCATTCACTTGTGTCTATATATTGTTTTCTTTCTGCATATCAGTATAGTGTTCCAGGGTGCATGTCGTGATGTCCAAAGTCGGACAAGGCGCAGGAGGCTGGCCTGGAGCTTGCTTTGTTCGGCGGGCTGTCGGGCTGTGCAAACGTCATCCGAGGGTGCTTCAATGGTTCACTTCAAGCTGCGCGTGACCCTGCGAATTGATCCTTCTCTTACATCCTCCTCGGGCTGTAGTCCGGGGTCCACACTCTAAGCGAATGAGCTTCTCTCGATACCTGCCTTTCAAGGCTCTTTTCATGCAAGGAGCTGTTGAGGCTGTGAAGCACCATCTGCATGCTTCTCGTGTTTCTCGGCCTGAGGATGCCGAATAGATCGGCATATGTACAATCAGTGAGGCATTTCCACTGTGATCACCAGGTCGAGACCTGCTTCGGAGGATTAGTGGTATAAGTCATGCGAGTGTGTGACGAGACTTGTGCCAAAAATAGTATCGTTGTTCAAACTTTCCTGTACACTCACAACTGTATGGTCTACCAGCTGTAGCTTTCCTCCTTGAGATGTATCACGGCTGTCTTGTGCTGCTTCACCAAATCGCAAACGATATATCGTACGTCATCGGCCATACTTGCAGGGCCGCTGACGACGATCAAAGTACCTCGACCGCCATCCACCGCAATTCCTTGTTCGAGAATAGTGCGTAGATCGAGCCTCTTGCCTTGCACAATGGTGATCTCCGTCCGAGCAGCCAGGTCACGCAAGATGTTTCGAACAGAGGCGACGAGTGCGTCCGTTCTGACTCCCCAGCAAAGCTTACTTGAGCCAACATGCGAATGCAAGTAGGGAAGTATCGCTGTGATTCCGACACCACCAGCAATGCAGAGTAGATTCGCACAAGGATACAAATTTTCGTCAGGAACGATTGTCTTCCCGTAGGGAGACTCGATCAAAACCGGCACTTCCTTGCGGAGACTCAGCTGTGAGGTCAGACCCCGCTGGGTCCGAATGAAGAATATGAGCCCTGTTCGGTGCAAATGGCGGTGCGGAGAAACACCGTATTGGGATGAGGACGAGACGACAGGTTCGACGACCTGCAGAGCTGATTTCTCGATATCCGCGGCCGACAAGCAAGAATGATCGGATAAGGCGGATGTTCCCTCGGTCGGCAGTAGGATGCCGGCGACAGAGAAGGGATGGTTTTCCCAAACCCTCCAACTCAATGTAGGGAAATACAGATAAGCATGTCCTGTACCAGTGGCTCCGGGAATGTCGAGACGAACATACTCATCACTCAAGACAGTGACCTGTGCATGTCGGACACCATTACGCGCAATCCTGAGAATCCGAAGAAGTCGATCGAATGCCCAGCAAGCGAATGCGATATACATCCAAGTCTCATATCCCCATTGATGGCCGAAAGCCTCGACGACATGCCAATAGCAGCCTAAGAGGACGAAGAAAGACAGTACCACATGCCATGCCAAGAAGAGCTCGTATATCTTCTCACGTAGTAGGAGAAGCGATGTTGGCAGGAGGATGACAAGGCCCAGGGTGGCGACTATGCCCCAGACCCAATACGGCAATCGAGACTCAGAAGAGTAGTCGTAGTCTGAAGCGTTGAGATATATCTGGAGCAGCATTGCAGAGTGTATGCAAGCCTGAAGGCAGCAGATGAAAGCTATCCATCGATGCAGCAGCAGAAATGTGCTATGTGACCAATTGGTGACCCACAAAAGAACATTGTTGCGGCCAGCGTATAAGACCAGAAGGGCCAGATTGGCAAAGCTCAAGATGCCAGTCCGATAGGAGATATACGTCGCTGTCTCCTGGCTCGGGTCTGTGTACCATGCGTCGGGCCACCGGTTCTTGTAGCCCACAGAGCAGAGGATGACATTGATCAGCCAAAGGTAGGCAATGAAAAGCCCTTGTCCTCGAGTAGGCGCAACAAACGAGCTCAGCCACGGGACGCGATGTCTAGTGCCAAATACTGGCGGATCAATGAACGAGGCATTGAATTGGCCGATCAGGTGTCGCGGGAAAGGCACGAATCGCAGCAGTGAAAGGCCAATCGGAATACCGGCTCCACCCAATAAGAGAACGAGCCTGGACCTGATCTCAGTAGTGTTCACCGGCAATCCTGCTTCGACTCACCCATATCGTACGTGCGTTGCCTCATTGACCTCGAATATACCGTCTCCGTTGTAGTTGCTTTGATAAGTCTCATCACTGACCACTGTCGCTTGGTGGAGAACTTGCTCGCTTGGCACTGTCGAATTGGGTGGAAATGATATCTTCGCAAGGGTCTGTTGGTATGTTTGCTTCGGAGGCGGCTGACCTGGTTGCCTTCCAACTACTCGTTTCGCCCACCACTGCTCGAGCCGCCATTCAGGCACTTTGTGGCAGCGGGACGAAATGCAATACGCCACCTAGAGAAACGGAACGTCAGTCACAGTATCGCCGCTTGTTTCTGGGATTGTAATCACAGACTGATTCCAAGAAGGGATCATTGTTCGCATAGCATTCCGCACTGGGCTTCTTCATGCTCATGCCTCCCATACGTTTGGACATAGGAGCGGATGAATTGTCGCTGCACATCAGAGGATTCGAGACACTGTCCCGACATGCTGTTGCACATGTGGGCTTGTACATGGTAATGCCTATCGGCTTGTTAGCACTTTGGGAGACCGATCCGCATCGATATGCATGAACGTGCCATATCCCACGAAACCACGTCCAGGGACGCCTCTGGAGGCAGAGACACGCGAAATACTCAATATCAGAATATAGCCCAAGATGATTGCTGCGGAGGATGATCTTGCCATTATGGATGCTATGAGCCTTGAAAGTCGACGCATCGACGGTCGTCGGAGACGATAGCAGCTTATCAACTGATGTGCTTGTAGGCATCCACGGGTACTGTGCACGATGCTTGAGAGTCCGAATCTAGACCGGGAATCCCTGCAGCACACGAGGTAGAGGATGAAGCAGGGCACGATCCAGTACTGCGCTCGTGATTCCAATCTTCGCAACAGCTGCAGTAGCTTACAGGCAGTAGTAGCTTCAGCAAATGCCGGTGAGTGATCCGTCTAGTAATTGGTGAGAAGGTCCTCTCCCACAAAATACTTGCTCAGTGATTGCATGGGGTCTGCGTCAATAACTCTGGCAAGTGGTAATTGGCATATTATCGAGGTCAGCACAGCGCGATGGAAGCGTTGGTGTCGGAATCGCCTTCTTTACGAGTCAAACCTGATGTCTGAAATCTCTGGCATAGTAGCGAAGAGACCCGCGACTCTTAAGATATGACTAGAGCGCAAGTTCTAGTAGCAGGAGGTCGCACATTCTCTCCAGTGAGAAGTGCTTGCCTTGAATGCTCAAGACAAGGCTATCGCGTGCGCCATGGCGACCACTTGCAAGATGTGCAGAAGAGCCGTACATGCAGCCCAGCTGACAGCACAGAAATGCAGTCAGAGGGAGCTTTGCCATAACTTCAAATTTGCAAGGCTGATCAGCTGCATCTGCCCTGATGATATCTTTCGTGGATAGCAAACTCTCTCTTCTTATTGTCGACCTGATTCAACGTTCGTAGCTGAATGGTGCTGTGCAGACTCGAGCGGCATGGCTGTTCGTGCTTGTGCTCGGTGCTTCGAACATCGAGGGTCGTGTCGAAAATGTATTTACGTTGCGGTCGAGAGGAATGCTGAGGAATCGCCCGGGTTTCATCTTCTCGCGAAGAAATGGAGTGAGGAGCGAAGTGCAATAAGAGATGCTGAACACGATGAACTTGGGCGGCCGCAGCTTCCGCGACCGCGACTGACAACAATGCTTGGCACAGATCTGACGCTTAAGGCTAGACTCGCACGAGCATAGGACGACAACAGCTTAGGTAGCCCTTACAGGCTGTGGTTCCTAATGCCGTTCGCTACAGTGTCCTGTAATGGTAAGGTTCTCATTCGATTTCATAGATTTTGGAGGATCTTGGTTTCGCAGTGGTAAGTGAAGGAGGTTCTTCCACTGACTAACGAAATTCGACACATATATACATCATTATGTTACATCCGCAAGGAGATTTATCGAACTTATTGCACCGTCCAGCAGTAGTACCTGTGTCTCCCTAGGTATACAGTCCGAGCATCAGGATTTAGATTGGGAGTGCATCTTCGATGATCTTCATGTAGTCAACCTTCGGTGTGCCTGATGAAGTCGCCGTTGCCGTTGCAGTGCCTGTTGCAGTACCTGTTGCGGTAGCGGTCGAGGTCGCAGTTGGCTTCACCGACGTTGGGTCTGCGGCACCCTCGCATCGGCCCTCCTCATCCTTGACGCACTGAATGTCTTCGCGCTTGATTGGAAGAGACTTCGAGAGAGATCCAACAACTGGGAGGTTTGGAAGACTGGGCAGACCACGTTCCTTGATTGGGAGTACTTTAGTCAGGGAGCCGACAGCTGGGAGGTTTGGAAGACTTGGGAGACCACGCTCTTTGATCGGGAGGACTTTTGTAAGAGAACCGACCGCCGGCAGGTTTGGGAGACTTGGAAGACCGCGTTCCTTGATTGGAAGGACTTTGGTGAGTGAGCCAAGATTTGGTAGACTTGGAAGACCTCGTTCCTTAATCGGGAGTGCTTTGGTAAGGGAGCCGAGAGCCTTGATGTTGGGCAGACTTGGTAGCTGCCGCTCTTTAATCGGGAGTGCTTTGGTGAGGGAACCGAGAGCCTTGATGTTAGGCAGACTTGGTAGTTGGCGCTCTTTGATCGGTAGCACTTTAGTCAAGGAGCCGACGGCAGGAAGGTTTGGAAGACTTGGAAGACCGCGTTCTTTGATTGGGAGAGATTTTGTGAGGGAGCCCACAACAGGAAGGTTGGGGAGCTGCCTCTTCGTTGGAAGTTCACCAGCAAGAGACCCAACAACGGGAACAGACTCCAAGTTGGGCAGCTTGTTCTCACGAGCTGCAATCGGCTTCGTAAAGCCTTCGAGGTCCTTGACCACAGTTCTTGCCTCCAGCTGCGTTCTGCGTTAGCCCAGACTTTCAGCATCTTCGAGGTCTTACTCACGGCATCTCCAATTGGAAGGGCAAACGCCGACCCAGTCAGGGCGGCAACGAAGAAAGCTGTGAAATGCATAATGTCTGAATGAGTGTGATGATCTGTCTTCAAATGAGTGTCTGGCCACGAATGGGCATGTATTGAACTGAGTGTGTCGGAAAGAGGAACAATGCAAGAAAAATCTGTCCAAGAGTCTTGGAAGGAAGTGCAGACTTAACACGCGACAGACAGGAGTGTCTTTCTCGCATGTGTCTTTGACAACCATGGTACGGCCACAACGTGTTCGCAGTGTCGTCGCGTTCACGGCTCATGCTGTACTTGCCCAAGCCAGAGCATGGCTGATAGTGCAATTGTGGTAGCCCTGATGCCATCAAAAGGCCAGACCAACGATGCCGCTGAGAATTATGTTCCCGCACAGGTTTCTACACCTGTCGCCGCAGACAATAATGAGATGTGTAGATGCTGATCGCCGTCGGCGCAATAAGACAGCCGTTGCACAACCAAGATGCTCGAATGGGGATTTCCGCTCTTTCATTGCTCTCGTCTCAGATTTCTCCTCAGACCGTGGTACTGGCAAGGCACAAGGCGACTGACAGGAAGTGAAGATCTGGATCCGGCGGCATGTCGATGGTAGCGAAGAGAGATGACGATGTGGTCTGCATGTCGTTGTACAGAAATAGGTCTCGTCAGGAGGTCGAGGATGCTGCGGAGAAAAGTTTTGGCTTTTCCGGATCTCGCCGGATTTTCTCCTCTCCTGCTCGCTCCAACTTTCGTCAACAAACAAGCACTCGATGGCAGTTGAAAAAATGCTTACCTTGGCCTCCTGCCAATGGCAAAGGCACTTTACGGTGAGGTCAACGGCGCACCTGACGGTGCTCCATGTCATTCGTTCTGTGAGCAGACCTCCAAGCAACAGCATTCGCCGGCTCGATTTATCTGCGCGATCCTGTACATAAAATGTCGCTCGCAGTGATGGAGGGCGAGCAAGCGGCCAAAAACGTCCAAGACGCGTGCTTAATAGGATGGCCATCATGTCTACGAAGGAAGTCGAACAGATGCAGCTACTGGGAGAAGATTCCGAAAGGCCACTTCGAGACGATTACAATCATCAGCCGGAAAGATCGAGGAGCCCTGGAACCAAGCGGACGCGATCTATCCTCAAGTATTGCTTGCTTGGACTGAATGCATCTGTCTTGCTGATCTCCGTCACCCTCAATGTGTACACATGGCTTTCTTATCCTGGCCGGCTAGGAACGCTCCTTGAGTGCGTTTACGACACTGACATGGCGGATGCTTGGTCCTCGATTGCATACGAGGAGCGCGTTTTCACTGGCGCTCTAGTCTACAATTCGACAAGCAAACGCGTAGTACGGAGGGCAGACGGAACCCAAGACTATGTCGGACCACCCAGCAAGGAGCTTGATGACCGATGGGACGAACTTCTGCGCAGTGACGAACACCAATGATGCGTTACGCAATGCCAACTGACAGTCGTGTAGATGAGTTCCCAGTCATGACCGAAGACGAGGCTGCTCCATTCGAGCCTGAGCTTGTACGAGTGCCAAAGACCAATCAGTTCCACTTCGAGTGAGCTCAAGATTCGGAAGCCCGAGAGTGGTCATTAGCTGACAAGGAATGCTTTTGCAGGCCAGATGTATTTCACACCCTGCACTGCGTCAACATGATCCGCAAGGAAGTGTCGAAGTCATTGTACAACGTTTCCTCGCCCGAGGGACACTCTAGCAATTCTGGCATCGATCTACCCGAGGGTTGGCATCTTGCCCATGTTGAGCATTGCTTGGATCGACTGCGGCAATCTGTGATGTGTCATGGAGATCTCACACCTTCTCCCATGTACTACTGGGAAGGCTTTGGTATCGCGCTCGGACGCACAGGTCCCCATACCTGCCGGCAGTGGCAACCGATCAGGAGCTGGATGGATCGGCGAGCATCGCGAGGCCCGCTCCTCGATCCTCTGTAGGCTGTTGCTAGCATACCACCGCAGATAGAGTAATTATCACTTCATTTGGTTTGTTTACCTGATTCCTCACAGCAAGAAAATATTACAGGCTCGAGAAGAGGGACATTGGGCGGCAAATCCTAAAAGAGCTTCACCGCCTCTCCACATTCGCGGCTCAACCAATTTTACTTCGACCTGGCAAGATTACTACCTGAAGACTGCACAACTAGCATCACATTCTTCAATGGCTCATGCGAACGCAGACGTAATTGGCGCACACGACAATCCAAGCAAAATGCAAGAGTTAGCACGAGATATCAACCTACTGGCCGGATTCCTCGCGAATGAGCAAGTCAATGATCCCCAGACATGCTCACCGGTGGACTGCATTGTCATTTGCGGCTCTTCTATCATTCTTCAGGCCGAAGTACTGTTTAGAGCTTTGGAAAAACGGCCGTCGCTGGCAAAGATTGTCATACTGGTTGGCGGCATCGGTCATTCTACACAATTGCTCTATGACACAATTGACAGGCACGAGAGATTTAGCGCATTGTCCAGCGAGACACATGGACTGCCAGAGGCTCGTGTCATGGAACTTGTTCTTCGGAGGTTCTTCGACTATCAGAAGGTCATCAGTCAAGGGTGTCAAGTGCTGATCGAAGACCGATCCACAAACTGCGGTAGCAATGCTATCGAAGCTATTAAGCTACTACGGACGTCAAATCTTCCCGAACCAAAGTCATTCATCATCATTCAAGATCCCACAATGTCTCTCAGGACTTTAGCTGGATTTCAAAAGCTGTACCAGGGTCATCCATCTCCGCCGACTCTCAATTGCTGCCCAGTCTTTGTACCGCGAGTACAATCTAACGGATCAGGTCAGGATTACGACATTCCTGATGTGCCAAGTGATGCACTTTGGAGCAAGGAGCGCTTCTACTCTCTTCTAGTCGGCGAGATACCCCGACTGCGCGACGATGTGGATGGCTATGGTCCAAAAGGAAGAGCCTTCATCACTCATGTGGACATTCCGACCGAGGTTGAATCCGCATGGAAACATCTTCGGGAGGCCTCTGGCTCGGTAATTCGCTAGATTCCCAGCTGAGTTCTCCGGATACAAACCAAGTCAACAGTCCATTCATGGCACATGGTCGAGGATGCGGTCGCCAGGTCGTGGTCCAGCCAAGAAGTCGTCAGGTACTTCTTCTGGCAGCTGGCGTTCTTCTGCCCATTGCCGGACAGCTTCATAATTACGGCAAGTGTGCTTCGTATTGAAGTCGACAAAAGCTTCAGGTACTGCCTTATCCTGGGGCTGCCACCAGACTTGGCCGAGCACTCCAATATCTACAGTGCACATAAGTTGTTGGCGAACGATGTCCAGGCAATGGGCTGCGAAAGCGTCAGAACATGGCAACGTCTTTCACTCATGGCCATCAACTTACATACGTGCTTCTGCACGACGTGGTCCTCATTCTTGAATGCCCCTTCCCCCTTGGCGCGATAGTAATCGATATTGTACCAGAGAGCTTGTCGCACGAGGTTCTACCGACATTAGCACAGTCCGTTCACTGCTTTGAAAGCACACTCACGACGCAATGCAGATGATGAAGGCCTTCTACGTTGGCTGGAAATCCTCCTCCATATTTCTCGTTGATCTGGACATGATTATGCGTCAGGCCTACTTGTGGTCCGACCTCTGCTGGAATCTGTACGGCCCGGTAATTTATGCCAAGAGCTTCCCAGGCCGCATCGACGTCTGGACTGCCTTTCCGGCGGTAGATGTTCTCTTCCATGAAGGATCCGTTGAACTGCTGAGTGTGGTACGTGATGTCCAAGTCTCGTGTCACAGGCGAAGCAGCAGCTGTTTGCTGGATACACCCGTTCGCCTCCGGTGTTCGCGACCCAAATTTGAGCACCACGAGCGTCGCGACGCCAGCAGAGATGCCAATAGTCAGAGCGAGAAGCAGTGTGAAAAATAGTGCCCAGCAAATGTTTTCCTTTCTGAGCAGAGGTCTCTGCTTCCGAACATTGAATAGAGTATCTCCAGAGTCGCTGTAATCATCGTCAGAGCCCAGGGGTTCGCTCTTCAGCAGAGGAGTTGCGGCCATTGCTTGACGCTTGGTATGGAGATCCGCTTCAGAGCAGACTTCGCCAGTTTTGAACGTTCTCGGAGCTTCTAAAGGCTATGCCAGTCGAGACTTGGACAGCTATAGTTTCGAGACCTGAACTGCGAATGCAGTATGAAGCGCATTCGAGGCTTACATCTCCATTTCTGGATGGAACCTGCATGCATTAGCGTGAAGCACACTACGTATCAGCAGATACGCGAGGGCGCTTGCAGTGGCTTGCTGGGCGCAGGGCTATGCTTGGCTTGCGCTAGTCACATGTCTCCGATCCTACGCAACGCGACACCACGGCCTGAAGAAATACGACAGCATGTTTCTTCCTACAGCATTTCTTCGGGAGAAAAGGTTCAGCGTGGCTGTCGTATTGCAATGCAGACCTACCTCAGGCCCAAGACTAGTACCATGAGGAGGCTGGCGTGGTCCAGACGGAGTCAGCGAGTGTCGCTTCACTAGACTTTCGATAGTCTCGACAGTCACACTGTGCCATCGCACACCGTACGAGCGAGCTTTGACTGCATCGTGCTGACGATGCTAGGTGCGTGGAAGCATGGAAGCTGCAAGCAGCCAGAGGACTGCGAAGCGTATAAGAGTTCAGAGGTCACTGGGTCTTCCGTGGGTTCAATCACTTCAGCAACAGCAGCTCAGTGAACCTCAAGTCTCCTCAACAATCATTCTCTTCTCAAGATAACTCTAAGCCAACAACATGAAGGCTTCAATTGTTGCGATTCTCCTCTCCCTTTCCAGCGCTCTCGCTGCGCCCGTTGCCGATGCTGAGGCCGCTCCAGCGCAGAATTATGGAACCTATCCCAACTATGGTCGGCCGCCTCTGCTCCTCCTCATGATGCGTCACTGACTCCGTTTCCGCAGGCTCATATGGCAAATACCAGAACTATCCCTCTAAGTACTCGAAATACACCTCCTACAAGCGCGAGGCAGAAGCAGAGGCCGCGCCAGCCCCAGCTCAGAGCTACGGCAGTTATCCCAGCTACGGTACGATGGATCGAGCTGCCATGTGATCAAGACTGACTGATCCGAAATGAACAGGAAAGTACGGCACATACCAGAATTATCCCAGCAAGTACAGCACGTACGGGTCGTACAAGCGATCTCCTGAGGCTGAGGCGGACATCGATGCTCTGCTCAATGTTGCAGGCGCCATAATGGAGAAGCGTATGGGTTCTGCTCAGCCAGAGCCAGAGGCTCAGTCTTAGGCCATATTGCATGACAGATACGAATGATGAGCAATGAGGATTGGGCAAAAGTGGCAGTGATTGGATTCGCGTGTTGTGATAGCCTGGCTTCGTCGTATGTAGGACGTAAATCCTCTAGGATACATACATATTTGCAGTTGTCAAGATCACCAGACAATATTTCCATCTTGACTCGACGGCCAGTCTAGATGCTTGTAAGCCAGGAATGGTGCTGACTTGGTTCGTTCCGAGTTATAAAGGGTACCAATCAGGTCCAGGAACGGAGCCCAGTAAAGGTGTTGGTCAGTACGGACTGCCATACAATCCAAGAGGCTAGAGCCAAGCGAATGGAGTAATCAGGACACAGGACGTGGTGTGAGGTGAAGTCAGGCGAAGACGGCCAAGGCCAGTCAGTGTGGAGTCCCGAGCCGTGGTGCCATTGGTTGTCGCCGGGCCCATCAATACGCCTTTTATTGAGATGATCGTACCTGTAAGCAAATGTCGCATAAGTCAGTCATACCATGGTATGTGTTTGCGAGATGGCTGAGTGAATGTTCCAGGTCTGGCACAAAATCGGGCAAAATAAGGTTTGCCGCCAGCGAAACCTTGTCAACGTTCCCCTTCTTCGTCCTCCACGAGCACATCTTCATCAGTGACACCAACTTCGGAGACTTCTGGGAGCCATGCATATGGCTTCAATGATACCAGCTGGAGGCAGTCGATAGTTTTCGGAGCTCGCGTCTGGCGCTTCTAGGCGTAGAAGCACGTCGAATTGTGGCGCCTATACTAGGTCTGTACTCGGCAGCTGACTTCAATTGTGGCAGTATAGCTTCGAGCTGAACACGAAAGTATGTTGATGCGTTACTATTTGCGAGAGAAGTCAGAAACGGAACTCACCTACACGTGGTCGCCTGCGACGGCGTGGCGGGATGCTAAGCTTTTCAAGGTCGCGTGGGCGGAACATACAATGATCCTCCATCTCCAAATGCGACTCTAGCATCGAAGCACAACGACTATTTCCTGCAATATGTCTCATCGCCGTCCAGAGGCTTGCGCATTTGATCCCGAAGCTACCTCGACCGCTCGAGTTGAGACCAAATGCAACATCCGCGGCATCGTTGTCTTCGTCCTCCCAGCCTTCTTTATCGTTCTTGGGCACTCGAACGAACGCTGCCGTCACCACAATGGCCGCAGCAGCTATGCCTGCCGCAAAGGCCAGCGCCGCTCGATAGCCCGCAACGGGATTGGCGCGACCTTTGTTCGTCTGACTTTCGATCGTGCCTGCGAAACCAAGCCCCAGGCTTGCTCCGTATAGGTTGAGAGTCCCGATCAAGCTCGCTGCTACTCCTTGCTGCTTGCGACTGACGCTATTGCTAGCAATGATCTGGGCTGCGGTGAACACGAAGTCTGGACAGAAAGAGCCGATCAAGATGGCAGGAAACGTCTGCTCCCAGTAAGACTGATTACGCGGCATTGTGGCCAGAAGGATACTCGATATGCAAACCACACCAACGCCAATGGCCACAATCCATTGCGCTGGAAGCCTAGCGATCAGCCAAGCTGCAACAAGTGTCGATGCTACGGCTCCAATGGCGAATGGTATCCACCCAATCGCTACATCCAGCGCAGTCCAGCCGCGCAGGAGCTGTTGCCATGCAATCATGTAGTACAGACTTGTTGCGTACGACATGAAGCTGAGCAGGACTACGATCACTAACGCCGAAAATGTCGGTATCTTGAAGATCGAAAGCGGCATTATTGGCTCCCGTGCAACCCTTTTCTCCCAGTACACGAATGCAACGAAGAAGGCAACGGAGAGTATCAGAGTTGCAATGATGTATGAAGCTGACCACTTTGCAGACGGAGCTTGATTCCACACAAAGTTGAACAGAATCAGGCTGGATACGCCAAGGGTTGCTCCAATGTAATCGATCTTGCCGTTCCTGTCCACCGGGAGTTCCGTTGGTAAGAGTATCGCAAGCGCTACAGTGGTCACAGCTCCAACAATAGCCCTGTCACCTGGTCAGAAATGATTTTAGTCATGCCCGGACCGACTTACAGCAGCCAGAAAATCCAACGCCAGTCTTCGAATACACCAGCCAGCAGACTTCCTAACCAGCCACCCAATGGTGCAGAAGCAGCAAAAAAGCCGATGCAAGTGTTCCTTGCCTTCCCAGGTGGAATGGCGATCGAAAGCATCGCAACAGCGTTTGGCATTATCAGAGCACCACCGATACCGGATACAGCTCTCACTGCCGAAAAGTCGATGTACTCGCTGCAGAAACCATTTGCCAACGTGAATATGGTCAGCCAGCCCATTCCGCACAGCAAGACCATCTTGTGTCCATAGACCGCGCCCAGTCGGCCTGCGATCAGAACGAATGTGCCTTGTGTCAGAGGGTAGGATGCAGCAATCCAATTCGCTTCAGCAGGTCCTCCATCGATACCCAGATGATGGCCGATCACGAGAGCAGCTGTGATGCCGACTCCATTCGATGTCATTTGCACCAAGTTTGCAGTGATGATCAGAGCTGCGATTAGGACCTTGCGGAACCTGCCAGGAGCGCTCACTGGGGCGGCATTGAAGACTCTATCAGGCGGTGATGCTTGGCCAGATTCCAGTGCGGGTTCTCTTGCTGGTGCGCTTCCTGCTGCAACCACTACCTTCGGAAAGCTGATCGGATCCATCGCCAATGCTTCTTGCAAGTCGTAGATGCTTGACATGGTCGTTGGTTGCTTCATTTTGTAACTGCGTTTCTGTTTTCATGGGGTCTGAAAGACTTTCACAGACAGTCATGATGTGCTCAACATTACCAAGAGTGCTGACAATTGGTGTACAGCAGCCGCGATGCGGTACATGCGGTCTGCCGCATTCGGCAGTCGACGCCGCTGCGGATGTGGAGGGAAGGAAAGTTTCGACCAACGTCCCGAATTTCTCGACAAGTGCTCTGGTCAAGAATCGTGGAAGTACAATTCCGTAAGGCAAAACGTCCAGAGGTTCCATCATTTTGCTATCATGACCAGATCGGACCAGCAACGAGGGATAGATCCCGATGCTGCAGGTGGTTGTTAAACACAAGTCTATTGACAGCGTCGAAATCTTAGCACGATGCTGAATACTATATGACTTATAGGTCCAATAATGCAGCTGCGAGATATCGGTCGCCGCCATGCGATCAATCCATTACCTTCACGAACAACGAGGAAGCCGCGACAAAGTGGTTAGCAATCATGACTAGCGCATACATAGATGCGTTCCAATGAGGCCAGCACGCCTGCAGCCAGACACTACAGGAGTCTTAGCTGACATCAACACGATTACAATATGAACCAGAATCCCAACCCTGTTTCGCGATTCATCAACAAGTTCAAACGAAGCTTTTTCCGTCTGCCGAATTCTGGTTCCGGAGGGGTGAGTAGCAACACCACCGATAACAGAGTTGGCTCAACGTTGCCACGAAAGCAGAAGAGTCCTACTCGGGAGACTTTTGCGCCAGAATCAACGCCAGAGCTTTCTCAAGAGGAGCGTACGGCTTGCGAGACAGGCGAGAAGCGAGATCATGCCAATGGCAAAGGCAAAGGCAAAAGAAGGAAGAAGCGCTAGATGTTTGAGCGGGATCAATTAACCGATGGCCAGATCAATAGAAAAGTCGTGCCCTTGAAGTGAGCAGGGACCGTCTTGAGCAGGGAACTGACAGCGGAGACCAAATAATTGCATTCTGCTTGAACACGCAGTGCGTGCAAATTTCATGAGGCTCTCTGAATATATCTCATCCTTAGAAACACCTTGATCTGATTTTCTCACTTTCCGCTTGATGAGCCACGTTGAAGACGCATATGCGACCTTCGCAGTGAATCGCACTGCTGACATACCACTACACGGCTTCACGGCGCACTTTCCGCGTAGGATGCCGAAACAGGATGTGCAAACAACGCGTAGCAGGCTGCAGACCAATGAAACGCGCGATCTCGTCGTACGATCCTGTATAACGACATCGAGCTCGTGGATGAGCCGCTTGTGCAGCCTAAAGCTTGCATGATCTGATAAGCTACTTAGATCTGATAAATAAGTGAACTTGCTCGCGTGCTAAAGCTCCTTCTCCAACCCACTCCATACTCCACAAACCCGCACACATGGCTACCTCTACTCAAAGACCCGCTGCAGAGCCGGAGCTCGCATCAATCAGCAACACTATCCCAAACACGCAAGATGACATCGAGCTCGCCAGCAACACCAATCTACAAAATGCAGCGAAGCTTGACGACCCATACCTCGTCACCTTCGAAACACCTTTCGATCCAACCAAGTCCGTGCTTCTCCCAATTCATCTACTACCTTCTTCACTGACATCTTCCTCTTTCCTTGCAGCCCAAAAGACTGGTCCAGAGCCAAGAAATGGACGGTAACAGATGTCCTCTCAGCAACGGGTTTCAACCGCATTATGGTCTCAACGATCATGGCTCCTGCCATCGCGACAATCGCTGCTGAGCTGCACATGTCCTCTGCTGAGTCAGTCATGGCTCTGAGTATCTATTTGCTTGCGACAGCGTTCGGGCCACTGGTCATTGGACCTCTGAGTGAAGTCTGGGGCAGGAAGCCGATCTTGCATGCAAGCAATATATGGTTCCTGATTTGGAACATTGTCTGTGGGTTTGCGAAGACGAAGGGAACGCTGATTGCTGCGAGATTTCTGGCTGGCTTTGGTGCGAGTGCCATATATGCTCTCGCTGGTGGTGTGCTTGGTGACGTGTGGAAGCCGGAGGAGAGGGGAAAATCTCTGTCCATCTACATCTTGATTCCCTTGCTCGGCGCCGCTGTCGGTAAGTGTAACGAGACATTGAGAAGCGTGCGATACTGATGTCGCACAGGTCCGATCATTGGTGGCTTCATGGCTGAACGAACCACTTGGCGCTGGATGTTCTGGTCAACGTCCATCTTTCAAGCTGTCATGATCGTGGCATCTTTCTTAGCATTTCACGAGACATACGCACCACTCATCCTCAAGCGCAAGGCAGCGAAGCTTCGCAAAGAGACCGGCGACCAGCGATATGTCACTGCAGCTGAGCGTCTTCAAGGCGACCGTCCTCTGCACATTTCACGGATTGTCGGAAGAAGCCTGGCGAGACCATTGCGTCTCCTGGCGTTCCATCCCATCATCCAATACCTCGCGTTCCTGTCAGCATTTTACTACGGCATTCTCTACATTGTCCTCTCAACTTTCTCGGATCTTTGGGTCAAGCAGTACCATGAACGAATCGACATCTCCGGCCTCCACTACATCGCTCTCGCGCTTGGAGAAATGTTCGGATCGCAAGTGACCGGACCGAGCATGGATCGCACGTTCAAGTACCTCAGGAACCGTGCCAATGGAGAGGAGAGACCTGAATGGCATGTGCCCATGATGCTTCCAGGTGCTCTGCTTGGTCCTATTGGGCTCCTGTGGTATGGCTGGGCAGCACAGGCTCGCGCTCATTGGGCAGTAGTTGATCTGGGAGGACTGCTATTTGCGTTCGGAGGACAGATTGCCGGAATGCCAATCCAAGCTTATATCATCGATTCGTATCCGGAGCATGCCAGCTCTGCGACTGCTGCGAGTCAATTCTTGAGAAGTCTGACGGCATTCGCATTTCCGCTTTTCGCGCCGAAGATGTACGAAGCTCTTGGATACGGCCTGGGTAACACGACCATTGCTTGCATCGGGCTTGCGATTGGAGTGCCTGCGCCGCTGGTTTTGTGGTACTATGGGAGACGCTTGAGGGCGAGTGCATATGGTCGACTCTGATGATGATGAGGAATTTGTATAGATCCCGGTAGGACTCGTATATAAAGTAGGCATAGTCTATCCTGGCGCAGTGGCTTTTCTGTTAGCCAAGACCGAGGCCAGAACCAGAACCAGCAGTCTGGTCAGGCGGAAGTAACGGCCTGTCTCTAGCGGATAGCATTGCTACTCCGAAGCAGGATTTGACTGTGGAAACCCATGTGTCTCGCTGAGGTCCGTTCCGATGGATGTCATGGTGAAGGATGAAGAGCAACGCAACCTCCTTTTCCGACGCGAGTTTTGTTCCGCTTTCACCCCGCCATTGAGCTCCACCTCGCCGACAACGCGTCTCTTGTGCTTAGAAGGGCGCGGCAATAGCAACTCTTCTCGGGCAATGCTACCCCGTAGACTTCTTCCGGACTCTCAATGCCGCCGTCTGCCATATTACGATCCCCCATAAGACGAGCAATTGCGATCAGACCAGCAGCTCCATACAAGAAGTCCTTTACAGCAACAACTACAATCATGGGCAAGCAAGAGTGGATCTGTATTCTGCCAGATGGCGCCGGCAAGCTCGATGCGAGAATGAAAGTCAGGCCGTACGTGATGAGCCAGGCTCAAGGATGACAGCCTGCTGACAGTCTCGTGCAGACAACATCTCGAAGGTGTCAAGCCGAAAGTTGCGTCTGGTCTCGTTGTCATGGGCGGCGCTACGTTGGATGAACCCATCAAAGAGGGCGAAGGTCTCAAGATCAACGGATCTGTAATGATGGTTGAAGCAGACACAAGAGAAGAGGTGGAGAAGGCCATCAAGGAAGATATATACTACAAGGAAGGGGTATGGGACGCAGATAAGGTAAGTCTTCCATGGAACAAGCCGCGTCAAGCAAGTACAACTGACGTGCATGCAGGTCCAGATTATGCCCTTCAAGAGTGCCGTCAGGGAGCCATTGAAGTAGATGGTTGGCAGCCGGAATGAGATGAGGTCCACACAAGCTTCGTAGATGTCCACATGCCTGGTCTTGACACACGAGACGATGACTCTCACTGGCTGTAGAGCGCTACGCACGTACGCCAAAAGCACTCAATTGTCTCAGATGTCGTCTTGTGAGCATCGAGGATCCTTGTTGGATTTCAAGGTTCTACCATATCTCTACTACGCCCTAGACTGACACGCAGACCGGATCGTGCCTTCCATGAACCTGTGCGGTGCTCAATGTTTCTGACTACCGGCGTGATGCTCTACACAAGGCAGTGCTTCACGTCGAGCCTTACCGCTGCTCTTCTTATACGGCGGCACAGTATGATAGAACACGCCGTGCACCATGCAAGCTGACAGAGTGGCAATCCAATGAAGGTAGTTGTACTGCAAATTCCCTTTAGCAGTCATCAGACCGAGACATCGAGCCGAGTTGAAGGCTGCGCATCACGATCAGCTTTACGACAAGACATACGAGTGGGAAATTATGCTTACAGATCCCAGTATATCCTTCTTTCACAAAAGAACTTGCCAATGTTCCCAACCCAAGAGTCAGGCCTACAAGGACGGGCGCGAAAGCCGGACCATATGTCTTCGCGTTTCTGGGTTCCAGACCGACGCCGAAGGCTAGGAAGAGTTGCGCAATTGCAAAGACGTACTCAAGCACGAAGAGCTGACCTCTCGAAACCAGTTGCTCGTCGACAGTACAACCAGGAATCACACCAGAAGGGAAGTACCCGCTCTCCCCCAACCCAAGTCTTAACCAGTAACCTCCGACTATGGCACCCACGCTCTGCGACACAACATAGATCAAGCTCCTCGGCAAGCTCGACAAACCTGCAAAGAACGTTCCCATCGTGATAGATGGATTGAGGTGTCCACCTGAAGCCGGTGCAGTGGTATACACGAATAGCGTGAGCGCAACCCAGTTCAAAAGCGCAGCATATAGTGCTATAGCCATCGGAGAGACGGAATCTCCTAGTGTAGTAAGAGCATTGGCGCCAGCACCAACGACAAAGACGAGCAGACAGGTACCAAGACCTTCGATCAATCCCATCTTGTAGTAGTCGAAGACCAGGAATCCGGAGGGATCTAGAGATCTGGACAAGGAAATTATCGGCGCCGCATCTGGTTGTTTCTTCACAGCCTCGTCGTTCGGGTCAAGGCAGAATTCTTGGTTCCCTCCAATGCGACCTGCGAAAGGGTGTTCTCGGACCTTGGCGCCTCGGAAGCGCAGTTGGAAAGATGCTGGGTCATCGCGGGCTGGAGCTGTCGTGACTTTGGACATTTCGATATCGTGCTGAAAGTCTGAAATGGCTCCCTCTAAAGCATCTCAGTCAAGAACAGACATCAGTCCAATTTGTGGGGTAAGCCGGAATTTGATCCTTCTTACGGAAGCTGGTATGTAAGCAGTGACCAATAGCGGACGCGGAGAGCGAACGAATTCCGTCAGCTTGGAAGCGGGGCATGTCATCAAAACGATCAGGCTCTGACTTGAGCTTACGACTGTGTTGTCTGGGAAAGTGAGGCGACCGATGAAGAGAGAACGCCGAAGACGAATAGCTCATGTATCACAACGAGTATACATACTCATGCAAAGGAACATCCTTCACAAAGCTACCAAGAAAAGGATGAACTAAACAGAATCAATCACAAATTGGACCACCAGAGACAAAATCAGATCCTCAATTGTCTCTTATTCGCACTACCTAAGCTTCACTATTCCCACTCAAATCCGGCCAAAACGAGATCGCAGGAAACACAACACGAAGCTCCCTCTGGTAACGAGTACCCAAATTCTGCCAATCAAGAGAGATGCTGAGCACAACTTCGGTCCCAGGATCCGGGAGATTCTCGTTGTCGGTATCCGCCTCTTCAGTCCCACCATCCATACGCATTGGAGTATCCGGGTCGTAGTTGGTGTCAGCCGCTCGACGCTCTTCGATCATGTCGCTAAGATCTCCACCGTCGTCAGAAGAGTCTGAGGAAGACGAGTCCTCGTCGCCGCGTTCTGAAACTCCGTCACTGAATCCTGGTGAACCTGCGCAAAGCTCCTGGCGCACGTCAAAGCGATTCTGCAGGTTCCATTTCGCCAGTCTCTCTGCGCGACGCTTTGTTGTCTTGCGCTTCTTGGCTTTCTTGGCTTCGAGAAAATCCTGGAGGTGACGATTCTCGTCTCGATCGATCGCCTTGCAGAGCTTCTTGAGCTTTCTCTGTCCGCGTGGCGTGAGCTTGAATTTACCAACGACGATGGGATTGATTTCGATGACTGTCAGAGTGATTTGAGCTCGACATGGCGCAGAAGCAGATTTTGCCTCTTTCCAAAGTGCCTTTGCAGTCTTCTTTCGGCGAGGTGTCGGTGGCTGGCGAGTCGCGGAGTCTTGACCTTCTTGTTGAGGTCTGCTGGTATTCGGCGTGGACCTGGGCGAAGACTTCCTGCCATTACGGCGAGTGCTGCGTTCATGAGTCTTTGGCGGTGGGATCGCGAAGACCGGAGTGTTTGCAGATAGCTTTCGGGAACCTGAGATGGCATCCTGACCCGAGGCATACTATTGCTTCTGAAGTGAGTCCTTCCTCGTTGTCTTGAGGAATACATGTTGCTGGGAGAGGCAATGTAGGCGAGGGTACAGGAATTCAGGCTGTTGTTCTTCAAGAAGTCAAGTATCGGAGAGAGCAGCCGAGACTTGAAGTGTTTGCTTGATGGAACATTACCGACTGTTTCGATCACATCTTGAACTTCTGTCTGGAACACGCTCTGGTCTGCATGTCTCAGTTCGTGGTAGCGAAAGTCTACGAGAAGCACAAAGATCATGCCCGTGTTTGGCTGGTAAGTCGACAATTTCTCAGCTATCCTGATAATCATCTGTGCCTTCCTCTGAATAGGAAGTTCCACATCGAGCTGTACATCGCGCCAAAGAAGCGCGATGTGGAACCTTGATTGTTTCGGAAAGACATCTTCAGGACCCTCGCTTGACTCCGAGATTGAGTCGTAATTGTCTTCGTCGCCAACCCAAAGGAGCTGCCGGGCACGGTCGAGGTGATCGTAGTCTTTCGGCCAGTCAGAGACCACTCGGAGGTCTTTCTCGCTTACAACAATGGTAGAACGATATGTTTTCGTCGGTCTCAGGGCATCCAATAAATCCTGAATCGGCCAAAGAGGCTGTCGAAACTGGATGGAGGTAGAACTGTTGATTCTTCTTCTGAACTCGTCAAGACTGATCCTACGAGGTTGCTTCTCTTTTCCCGCGTTTCGTTTGATCAACCTCAATGCGACTCTCTTCCTCTGCCGCGATTCTTGTCGTGATGTCGACGAATATGGCGAGATCGGATTAGGCCGAGCTTGGGACTCATGATGTGCGAAACGCACTCCAGGCGACGTCTTGTTTGAAGCGGAATTAGACATCTTGTTACCTTCAGATCAGCCGTGTAACATGGCTGACAACCTTGGGATGCCCAGCATGACTCTATAGATATGAGATCGACTCAAGAGATGACGAGAGTGTTCCAGCCGAATCTTTAATCAAAGAGAGGTCCTGAGGCTTCACTAGGAGGCATAGGCGAGTGTAAGTTACGCTGTCTCAAATGAGCTTGACTATGAGACCTCCAGATGAGACACTTGAGGCCATTCTTCTACTCTGCTAGAAGACACTGGGCCTTCGAGAATGACCAGACGAGGACTGAAGGTCTAAACCGCTCATTGCAGCAACTGGCTCGGAAGGTCCGATGTAGGGAGCCGCTCCTGAAGAGGCTTGGAGCCCGCACAATTACTGCTGGTCTAGTATCAATTCATTCTTCTATACTTTTCTATACTCCGTAGCACTGAAAGGTCGGATGCTGTCGAGATGACTGCACATGAGGATCCATCCCTGCCATGGTACTCTGATCACCTCCGTCGAGGAGATCGATCTGCTTCCGTCTTATGAGGTGGCGGGTAAGTGGCTCTCGTGAGTAACACCACATTCGACAAAGCATCGTAGACTGCCGCTATGTGCTAACGAGCTGAGTCACGAGCATGACAGGTGTTGTGTATTGGGAATAGTGAAAAGAAAGTGAAAGTCAGAGGGAAAGTGAATCTGCGAACCTGAGGCTTGGCGCCAGTAATCTCCGACGGTTAATGCCGTTCTTTGTTGATCCAGAAACATACTCGAGACACACGACACTTCAGCTCTACTTACTACTTACTTAATTCAGAGCTTCTGAGCGCACGACATCACAACATCTAGATCGACTCGAGCATTATATCGAAAGACTGCGTACCACCGAGATGTTCTGGCGCGTGCGGTGTCACTTTTGTGGCACCAGACAGCCGCACAGCAAGTCTGTCACCGAGTTCCAGTGCAATACATGCGAGGCAATCAACTTCCTCGATGGCAAGGGAAACATCGTCGATACTCCTAGCAACGTCGCAGCGTCTTCGTCAGATCTTCAACAACAGAAACCACTCCTTTCCGTCACACAATCGCAGCCCAGCACCGGCCAGAACCAGCCATCATTCTGCAGCACATGCACACAGAACCAGCACCTCTACAATGCCATACTCGCGGAGTATTTACCCGAAGAAAGCCATACTAGCTACGCTGCGAAGGAGCGAGCGCTTCCCGAGTACAAGAAGGAACTGGAAAAGCGGTACCCGCTGGTCTGCAAGCGATGTGCGCCAATGGTGCAGGGCAGAATAAACAAGGCAGACTACTTTGGCATAACCCAGAATGCTGCAAGATTGGGCGCAGCAACCAGGGCTCGAGGTGGAAGGGCAGCATATCGCGCTCGGGACGATGCCTGGAAGAAGTTCATGCGCAACATCCTGCGACTCATTGGCTTTGTCCTCTACCTTGGCCTGCTTGCACAAGTCGCCTTCCATGTGTACGGCATCCTCTCAACGTTCCTCTCGTCCTCTACGTTACCGGAGGAGTCTGGTCTTGTCGATGAGAGTGAGGAATATTTTGCGCCAACAACCACACAATGCGCGAAACAGGCAACCCGATTCACGTTCGACACTCCATGCTATGATCTCTTCAGCACCTTCATCCCACGCACCCTAGCACTAGCGGCAACCTTTCTTTGGTTCAATCCAGGTATCAATGCTTGGTATCATCACACACGACGCATTGAAGCTGTTCATGGTCAGAACAATTACTTCTTTATGCAAGTAATCATCCTTGCGATTCGGAGCATGGCATGGTACACTGTTTCGAACACCAAGTACATCGCGCAGCTCGATAAAGAGCATGTCATTGCCGTACACGGCTTTGCCATACTTTTCATGCTCATGACACAGGCCATCGCGAACAAAAGCATTACACTTCAGAACTGGACGATGAAGGGCAAGGTGATGCCAAAGCCCGAGGAACAGGATATTCTCACGGAAACAGCGGCTGAGGCAGAGCCACACTTCACCTCGAAGCCCTCGTCCAATGATCCTTGGAAGTATCTTCGAAGAGAAGAGCAGCCGTCCTGGGACAGTCTTCTAGCACCGAAAGTCAAGCAGCCAATATTGCGACCAAATGTAGGCCTCTATCAGCCTGCACCATCCCCGGATGATTCAGAATTTGGCGACGAAGACGCCATGGAAACAGACTATCGACCAGTCATGCGCTCATCGCAGCGACTGAACATGCAGCAGCGACCACGCTTGGAGCCAACACATACCTACATGAATCATTCGAATGCTCCGCCCCTCAGCTTTGGAGATGTCAGGAACGGCTTGTCAGGAGTAGAATACCAGATGCACGCCGATGAAGAGCGTCGACGGCAGGAAGAACAACAGAAATTGCAGTATTTACCAGAGCGAAAGTCACCATTCTACGGTAGCCTGCCACCAGCACCGATGAGCATGGAGAGACGGCTTCGCAACCCAGTGCTGAGACCAACGGAGCCAGCGAAAGTGCCGCTCAGTCAGCAGAAAGACTTCATGGCGCAGATGCGTAGAGGCGTAAAGCCCGTACAGTTTCCGGAGAAGGGCAGCAATTTTGAGCTCAAGAAGAGCAATTGGGTACTTCCAAGTGATAAGAAGGAGTTGGGCTTTGAGGACAGATTCATGAATACCTTTTCGTTGCAAGATGGAAGTCCGGCTGGACAGAAGAAAGGATTGTTCGGGCTCTGGTAGACCACGACATGGGCACTTGGGATTGGATAAGGGCGTTCGGAAAGGGTTGATTTGGCATTGTACAGCATGCGCGAGCGTTTTTGTTCATGATGAGATGACAAGATACCCCATTCGCGTTGCATAGCGAAGAGCATGAGCTTGAGGCTCAGGATTGTGTGAAACATAGCAGATGTCTGAACCAGTACATTTTCTCTATCCTGTCGCAGGAGCGACATCCGATTTTGTTCTGCACTCCATCCCATCTCGAACGGACCCTTCCGACATCGCTTTGAAGCATACGAATCGCTGTTGCTCATACAGACGATGCGCAGTTGAGGCCTCGAACCTATCGCTACTTGCAAACGTCTAGCTTTCGTAGCGCGAGAGCCACTGCAGTATCGTTCCTTCGGAATGCAATTGCCACACTCCGCTGCGTTAAGTCTGCAAAGATATTAGCATTCGCGTGCCGGGCGTCCACTTGGGTGCACTTACATCAAACGCAAAGGAGATACTTGTCATTGCTGGCCCTTCCGCTTGCTGCGAGCGCCAGATAGAATTCGACCTGATACAGCCCACGTTGCGCTCATCGGCTTCACCAAGGTCGGAACTGCTTCGATGCCACGGTGTGCTCGTTGTACTTCCTCAAACCAAGACTCTTCACCCAGTCCACGAGCATTCCCAAGGTATTCCCGCTTTCCAGATCATGAGACTCCTGATAAGTGCGCAAGGCACCAGATGAGTGATCCTGGAAGGACACAGATATTGTCACCGTGAGCACGGAAGGCACGATGATCTTGATTTTGCGCCATGACTTTCCATACGATGGTCCATGATTGATAACTCTTGTGCAAGCCGTACGGAGAGTCCGACTGAAGTCATCAAAGAGAGCGGCATAATCGGTGGATGAAGCAATGTTGTCTGGTGTGTGCATTTCGAGCATGTTGCGTTGCAGAGGTTTTGAGCCCGCGATAGTGGCGCAGAAATCGTGGGAGACGCGCTGGATGGTGAAGAGCTGGATGCCGCATGGTTGTGCGTTGGTGAAGTCTTCTGTTGTCTTGACCTCAAGCAGAATCTGCTCAAGGAGTTCTGGTATGGCGAAAACTCGCGCTGCCGCTGAGGCAGCCATGATGGTTGATGGGGAGCTGTGTTGAACCTGGCTGCAAGTGAGATCTCGACTGAATCTAAGTGTGAGCAACTGCCGCGCGTTGCAGTCAGGCCGTTTGCGAAGCGGGCCGCATGTGACACTTGGCAACACTCGTGAGCTCAAATTCGCTTAGGCTACCGCCGCTTGACCTGACCTCAAGGTGGCACAAATTCGGATGCGCATACAACTCAGAGGTAGACTCCCAATGTCAAAACCTGCTACAACGCTCCTGGTACGAATCACAGAAGGCAGCTCCCAGGTTCACATGGAGGCGCAATTGAGTCCGCGTTCCAGCATCGCAGCAGCAGATATGCTTTCAGTACACTACGAAGCCGGCGCCAAGTCCCACCCGTCCGAGTCTCCTCAGCGAGCCCCTAAATGCTTCTTTCTGAAGATCCCTGGTGAGCTCCGCAATCGCATCTATCGCGAGATTCTCATTCAGCCAGATTCTATCATCGTCGAATCAGCCGGCTACGAACGTCCCACCCTTCTGGATACCTGCAAGCAAGTCCGCCAGGAAGCGACTTCGATCTTCTTCCAAGAGAATGTCTTCAGATTCGTCATCGATAATTACGACTCCACTCCGATAGCTCGATTCAGGCGCCATATTCCTCCCTTAAAGATAGTCAAGGGCGGACATGAAGCAGGCCTAAAGTTGCGCCATTGCTCACCAAACTGGCCAAACCTGTTAGTATGGCTCCGGCAGAAGTATCGACACAACTGTCTGCCATCACCTCCTCCTTCATACCTCTTGCAGAAAGGTGCTGGAGCTGACGAAATGCCGCTGTATGTTATGGGAGGCATGTTTGAGATTGCAAATCAGGCAAGAGCTGCAGGAGTTCCCTGGTCGGTCGCTAAGCAGATGATTGAGGCGCAGAGACCACTTCTCATTGCGATGGATTCGCAGTGGGCACTAGATGCAACCTGAATCTACAGGAACTCATCTTTTGTATGATTTGCGTCTGTCGCGGAGAGGATGCCGAATGCCAGGCCAGGTTGAGGGGAGTGAGAGAGAGGCATCAAGGCGGAAGGCAGTTCAGCGTTTTGAAGCCACATTGACTGAATGCTGAGCCATTTTGAAGGAATCACAGCTTCTACATGAACCGAGGAAATCCGAACACAAGGGATGCTGGATCAGTAGCAAGCATATGGCACCATGCTCAGCCCAGCACATGGCAAGGATAAGTCACTGTTGAAGGCATCTGGTCATACATCATTGCCACGAACGCCGAGGCCTTTTGGGACTATGCATCGTATGGTCTTTTGGGGTCTCTGAATCGCGTAAAAGATGTCTTCTTCTCGGAATGGTCAATTAGAACTTTTTGAGAAACGGATGTTTCGCGAAGACAGTGAACAGATGCTGCTGGATAATCTTTCATCCGCGGCGGTCTTGGCACAGGCATACTTCAAGACACGTCCATCACGCTTTCCTTCATGACTTCATCTTCTCAACCACGAACATCAAAGTCGATACGTTGCAGCCTCCACCGTAGCCACAGACTCAATGCCATCACACTTACACTCGAAGCCGACATCATAGTTCCAGCCATCGCGGCATCGACCTTCAAGCCCCACGGCTCTGCAATACCGAGAGCCAGCGATACAGCGAAAACATTGTACGCGATTGTCCACCACACATTCCACTTAGCTTGACGCGTTGTCAACTTTGCGATCTCTAGGAGTTCTGGTACTCGTGCAAGATTCGGAGAAGTGATGATGACATTCGAGGTCTGCAAATTTGTGGAAGTGGCGGGCGATTGAGCAAGCGACCGTCCAGGTGAAAGATATATGCCTACGTCTGCTGCAGACAAGGCAGCCGCATCGTTGAGACCGTCTCCAACCATTGCGACCACGCTCTCGGGGCTGTTGGTCTGAATATCTTCGACATAGGCTTTCTTTTGGGATGGGAGAACCTGGCTTGACAGGACCTCAATTCCGAGAGCACTTGAAACACGAACTGCTTCGCCCTCGATGTCTCCTGTGAGCATGGCCAGCTTCAAGTCGCATCCCTGTCTCAAGCTGCAGATAACGGCCGAGGCATCCGGCCGAATGGTATCCTGGGGCCGAAGACTTGCAACATGTTTCCCGTCGATCGAGACATACGCTGCACCTTCGTGGAGCTTACCGTGTAGTGCTATGTCACAAACATGTATCCCGGCGTCCTTCAAGAATGATGCGTTACCGATCTTGACAGAATGCCACTTTGATCTCCTGTCCGGTTGAATCTCGCACGCTATTCCTGAGGATCTGGCATAATCATTTCGGACCCTCGCAGTGCGGATACGACGGCGATGGTCCTCGTCCAGAGACTGTACAGCCCACTTGAAGACTGCTTGAGCAACAGGATGACTGGAAGCAGCATCCCGCTCAGCAATAGCGATGAGCAGGCGTTCCTGGTCACCGAGGCCATGATCTTGCTGCGAGATCGACAACGAGCCTGTCGTCAAAGTTCCTGTCTTGTCAAGCACAATATGCGTCAATCTTGCAAGCCTTTCAAAGGTCTCATAGCCTCTAGTAACAATGATGCCTCGAAGCCAGGCTGCATCGAGCCCCGCTAGAGTCGCTGATGGCGTGGCAAGTCCTAAAGCGCAAGGGCATGCTGAGGCAAGTACCGCCATAGCTCTTTCCAATGCAGCGTCCAGGCGTTCGAAGCCAGACAAGGAAGATTTCGAGAAGCTCATACTCCAAACGAAGCTGCTGATCGTGATGATGAGGATGAGCTGCACAAAACTTGACGTGATTTGGTCCAACACTGTGCTCGTCTGAGAAGTCTCCGTTGCAGCGGTGATACTCGAGATGAGCTCCTCCAGAGCAGACTCTTCTTGTGTTCTCAAGACATCAGCCACGATTGGAGATGAAAGGTTCACGGTACCAGACAGGAGCTGATCTCCGGGTCTTTTCAGCGCGGGTTTGTGCTCCCCAGTCATACTGGACTGGTCCACCATGCTCTCGCCGGATACGACGTATGAATCGCAAGGGATGAGCCAACCAGGTTCGATCAGGATTCTGTCCATCGGCTGCAGGGTCACGGCATTTACTACAACTCCGGATCTTTCTGAGCTGCTGTTTTTGTCGTCCTCTACCGGATACAGCTTCGCACGCAGACATCTGTCTTGGAGTTGGTACAGACCAGCAAATGATGCCGCGCTTCGTTTTCGGAGCATACCATCAAAGTATCGGCCGCCAAGAATGACCATTGTTAGAAAGACTCCAGAAGACCAATAAACCTTCGCGGAATCTAGGCCGAAGACCATCGTGTTGAAAATTGAAAGGACGACACTCATGCTGAGAGAGATGCTGATCAATGTATCCATAGACACCGAACGCCCTCTGCGCCATGCCGAAAGATGCAACCTCCGAGCACCGTAAACCATGACCCATAAACCCACGACCGCAACCGATGTGCGCACAAGGCCATTGATCGAAGCTGCATGCCTCCACTTTGCCACATGCTCGAGGAGATAGATCACGAAAGATATGATTGTAGCATTCTTGAAAGCCGACTTCAGCACACCCAGGTCCTCTCCTCCCTCCAGTAGATATGCATTCTGTTGTGCAGTACGCTCCCCACTGCGTGCTTCGTAGTCCTTGGACCTGACTGCAGAAATGATGTCGGCACGACTGACCGTGTCCTGACGATGAACGACCGTCGCTCGACCCAATGCTAGTGATATCGACACTCTTTGTACGCCATAAAGAGCACTGATCGCACTTTGCACAGCAGAAACACACGCTGCGCACGTCAAGCCTTCGAGGACGAATTTCGATGCAGCAAGATCACTTTCTGCTTCTGGCAGATAGTCGTGGGCGCCATCATCGAATTCGTTGTACTGGACTTTAAGGAACTGTAGGTCGAGAAGTTCGCAAGCTTTGATAAGACGATTCATGCAATATGCTGTAAAGATACAGCATGCCATTGTATGAGCCCATCACACTGCATATGACCTGACTGTTTTGTAACTTGCTAACACGGCCATATGAAATGCTGACAGATGGGCGGCCGCCGCATCGCACGGTACTCGGGTAAAAGTATTTGCGGTGGCTGTTATACAGCTCCATGGGGACAGCTTCTCCGCTCATGCTGCATATCAAGAACCAGGATTTAGGACCTCGATATCCAGAAGGAGGAAACGCCATCCGAGGGTATTTGTGCGACACACAATGGAGTGAATAGCAAGTGTCCTTGTGCAGTCCCCACCAGACTATTCCGTTCCGTGTTGCTGCCATCCTTGAATCTAGTAGACACGAGCTCGCTGAGTCGCAGGAGGGGTTGGGCCGGAGCTTTTATACAGTACGACAACTGATTGATGAGACTAATCTTTATCAACGGCCACTTGTTCGCTTTCACCGCCGGGAAACAATGGCGACGACTGTGAGTAACTGGAAACGATAAAAGTATAATCTAAAGATCTTGGCAGACCGTGACAGCGACGACATTGGACTCGTTCTCAGATCAACCAAGAGCTAAGCCATCAGACGTCAAAGGGCCATCGTTGACTGGAAACTTCAAGTGGGAAGGTAATTGTTTCTGTATCCTCATTCGCAACATGAGCACTGAACAAGCGGTCCAGATGTGCTCGTCCCAGCAAGTGCCGGAAGGGGTGCTGTCAAGTGGCATTTTCAACGACGTGCTCTCGCACTTTACGTGTGCGCAGCAGCTATTGGCTTGTTAGCTTTCTATCTCTCTGGAAATCCATCTCTACGAGCCGCTGGTGTTGGCTTGCTCTTTCCTGGGGCCGGTCTGATCGCCGTCTGCAGCATAACATCGATTCTCGCATTCGTGATATCGACAGCACTTGTTCCTCTCACTTTGTTCGCTTGGTTTGGCGCAGGTGGCATCTTATTTCCGATCTTGCAATGGACAGGCACAACAGCTCTCGCTGCATGGCTGGCAGGTGACTCCTTGCTTGAAGTCGCTGCACCTTTCTGGATCACAGTCTGTGCGGCCGGAATTGCTTGGATCTTTCAGAAAACTCGAAGTTCAAACGAGGAAGCCCAAGCAAAGCGGGTCAAGCGAAATGTATATCTGATCAACTCCGTCATGCAGTCTCAGGCATCTGCGAAGAAGCCAGCGCCAGGAACGCGCGAGCTTGACGAGAGGACGTTACGATTTATGCAGTGGAGTATCGAGCTTGGACTTAGGCCAAAGGACGACTTCTCTTACCATGACATTATTGATCAATTCCAGACTTCTGCTATTCGGTATCAGCTGTACGAGGCTGTGAGCGATCTTGGAATGTATCAGTACATCTACACTCCGAACTTCCATGGGTACCTGTCCGAGGCCTCCAGAGGTGCTATTGAGAAGTCCTTGACTGAAAGAGTCATTGGTTTCTGGAAGTACGAGAGTTCTTGGGGCAAGTTCAAAGTTAGGGATTGGGATCCGGTGGAAGAAGACAATATCATGGTCTCTGGCTATCTTTTGACAGCTGTCGGGATCTATCAGAGTAATACTGGTGATGAACGATATTCCAAGCCTGGATCACTGAAAATGGAAGTTTCGCCGAAACATGTCTACCCTTACGATCTAGGATCAATCGCGGAGGCTGTCAACGACAATTGGGTGCGGAACCCTTACTGCTTGTTTCCTTGCGAGCCAAACTGGATCTATACTCCCTGCAAGTAAGTGCTTGTGAACATCGAATATTGTGTCGACCGCTAATAATGGACAGTCTTGTCGGCATTACCGGAATCAAGCTCTCAGATCGAATGCTCGGTTGCTCCCATGGTGATGATTTGAAGAAGCGATTCGAGACTTCTCTTGAGGAAGAGTTCTCGCAACAGGATGGTTCAATCCTGCCTATCAGGAGCGAGCTTACTGGTTTTACGGTGAGTTCTCTGGGGCAGACTGATCATGTCGGCACAGGAGCTGACAACCATTTGCAGATTCCTGGCCTTGCAGGTCGTCTATCAGACGGCGTCAATGCTATCCTCTGCGCCGCTTACCTTCCACATATCGCGCACCGCAACTGGGCCTTCACCAAGAACGAGGCCATGAAGTGGACGAAAGACGGAAAGCTCGAATTCGTCGACCTCGTCGGCGCAGACAATTTGGACCCAGGAAACTACAAGCCTGGTATCGGCTACATGCATCCAGTCTTCGCCGCAGCAGCCGCAGAATTCGGTGACCTAAAGATTCGAGATCAGTTGTTGAAGCAGTTGGACGAAGAACATCATCCCGTCTTCACAACCAAGACCGGTGCTCTGAAGAACAAAGGCCTCTCGACTCTCGGACAAGGCACAGCTTTGCGAGCAAGATTAGGGTAAAGTCGCTCTGCCGTCTCAAGAACTCCTCACTAACAGACTCGATAGCGCCTACCAAGACTGGGTCGATATGATCACCAAAGGCCCTCCAAAGAACGTCCTCAAAGGCCCGATCTTAGACTCCGTGCCCTTCCCAGACGTCCTCGTCGCCAAAGCCTATTCCCAGGACGGAGAATCGATTGATCTTGTCTTCTTACCAGGCAAGAAACCTGGGATTTTTGACCTCGGCTTCACTCGTCTGGTACCTGGACGAGAATACTTACTTGCCGGGAAGTCAGAGGTCGCTGATAAAGATGGAAAAGCTAGGTTCAGCGTTGAAATAGATGGTCGGACAGCATTGAAGCTCACGCCTGTTTGATGATGAGTGAGGGAAGAATTTGAAATGTTGTCTGTAGTCTATCAACCCATGTGCTTGACGAGAAAGCTTGTGTGGCGATCGTCGTGGCCGATCGTCAAGCTGTCAACCATGTTCTATTTTGCCTGATTGTCGAGTGGTCCTTGCTTGAAAATGCGAGGCTGGTGTTGAAAATGTACTTGACATTGACATAGTTCACAGTGTCTGGCGTAAATGAGTTGCCGTGAACGAGTCCACGGGCATCTGTGCTTCAGATCGCAGGCTTTGCTCGCACCAGCGATAGCGATGTTCCCTGCTCAATAGTGAGCAAGAAGAGCAAGGCAGAAGAGGTGAAGTCAATTGAGCTTTCTTGTAAGCTTCAGCGTGCCTGTCGATCTAGACTGCTTAGTACGTACTGATAAAAGTGTGAACGCGGCCGCGAGCCAAATCAGCGACATTCGTCCTACGACTCGCAAGCAGGCCAATGCCAAGTTCTGAAGGAGAGGGAAAGAAGCTATAATCGACCAATCACTGCCGCTATCTTCGCAGAAGTAGCATTCGATAGCAACCATTGGAAGGAAGGAGAATTATTTCCCGCAATCAGACTCAAGGTTCGACATCTCGTTACGCGTCTATCGCGGCAGATGAACCTAGGCGTATGTAGCTGCTTTGCAGTCTGGTATAAGTCGATACGATATGCCATCCGGTCTCAACTAGTTGTCTCTTGGCAATAAATGCGTACAACGATTGTTTTCTCAAAGGGTTTGAGAGCTCACCGTTTTGGGTCGTGTGTGGTCTTCGAGGTCTCGTCGGTAGATCGACCGAGCTGTCAGGAAAACCCGAAGCTATGGAGTTTGGTGGAGCGTACCTTGCAGATATGAGCAAGGATGATGTTGGCCCGGTGTTCTTGCCGAGGCTGGGTCGCGCTATTGGCCGTGCCTCATGCGAACTACGTGCACCCTCGTATGGTGATAACAGAATACTGGAATTGAAGTCGGTGTGCTTCGGTCTCTGAAGGCATGTGTCGGCGCTTGCACTGCCAATGCGGCGTCTTTCTGGTGTTCAGCTGTATGCGTGACCGATATTATTCCTCGTTCAATAGTACTTGCGCTTCATGCCAATAGTCTCCGCCAATTCATCGGCCGATGCGGCAGAGATACACTCAGAGGTTGTCGGCCGATGTACAAGACGACATGTGTCATGCTTCTTGTCAAAATGCGAGATTTCCGGCAGACGAGTCTGAAATGGCACCGCCTGAGGCCAGCTCATGCTAGATGACTTCCGAAGGCATGATTCATGAGGCATCGGCTTCAACGGTTCAGATCTCCTCTTTTGTCGTGCCATGCTTGCTCACCGTTCAGCCTTATCGCGGGACGCGATGTGGGGAGAAACACCAGCCCAGGCATGCTGATAAAGCCCCATGCGATTCGAGAAGTACTCTATACTTCAGCACCGTGATATTGGACGAGCCTGGCTAGACCGACGCCAAAGAGAAGATGCCCTGAAGCCCTGTGCAGGTCTAGCAAAACAACCACAGTTGCTCCCAAATAAGGAAAGCAGCGAAATTGAAAGCTCATCTTACTGAAGCTATCCTTGCTGCACATCTGAGGAGTTGTATTCCCGCGTCGTCAGCTGGACACCTCGACTCGTGATGATTTACCAAAGTCCTTGGTGACTGACATGGGAGATTGACAGTTGCAAGATGCATGTACTTGTCCGGTGTACAGAGTGGGAGGATGAGCTTGCTACGTGTAATTTGAATTGTTGTCAGATGAACCAGTTTACGTTTCGCATGACTGCAGCATCCATGACACACGTGGAAAGGGTCAACAAGGACTCCGTTGCTAAAGATAAGATCTGACTCGCATTGTACAGATGGGTCCCTTGTGTGGCTTGGTTGTCGTTTTCATGGTTGGACCGTTGCACTACGACATGTCAGCGCACTTCTGGAGGGCATCACGCTTTGCTTCTGAGGTACTTGATCTTTGTGTACCAGGCGATTCAGGAACAAAGTCGCGAAGTCGCAAGAAGTAGCGATTGGAGCTGAGCAAGCAATTGAGCTTTGCGCCGAGCAGCACTGGTGCAGAAGCAGGAATGCGTCTCTGGCAATCATTTTGTGCTTGCTGTCGGCTGACGATGTCTCTGCTTGATGGTGTGCCGTGGCCAAAGGCGTGTACGCGTCTGACGCGACGGTCATAATAACATGTACTCCGGAGGCAACTCCTAGGAGGTAGGAGCTACTTGCTGTCCGGTGGCTGAAGAGGGATCCCCGTATTTCCACCATTTCGAGGACTTGCTCCCGCGACTCATGATGGGTTTGAGCCGCACGGATCTTCAAGCGAGAGATGCAGGTACCGAGGCTGAAGATGCCACGGTCGCACTTCACTGTCGTTCATCAGAAGACGTTTGTTTCCACTGCGGGACAACTTGCCGCTTGAGCCTTGTGAAGATAACCAAGTCTGCCAGAACAACAAGCATCGAGAGCTGTAATTCGTGCGCCAGACGGGCTACTCCCATATTGCTTGGGCTTCCGCGCTTGCGAAAATAGTGAAGTCGGAGGCCAATGACCGGGTCGCGATTTCTGGCCACCAAGTGATGAAAGGTGTTTTGACTCTCGGCCCCGTCTCTAGGAACGCCAAGTTAATAAAGATAAGGCGAACCAGCCGAGCGGGAGCACTGATCAGCGAAATTCGCCGTGCAGAATTTATGCACAGCCGTCAAACACCAGAGGTGCTGCTCTGTTGCTGATCAGAATGCGGGAAAACAGATGCAGATCCCTTGGTCCAATCTGCCGTCCGTACAACCGATGGTAGCTCCGAAGCAGAAGTTGACGTGCCATGGCAGTCCAGCGTCTAATCCAATGATTTCAGAGGCTTGTTATTGTGATTGTTGCTTCTGACAGACCTACCAAAGAGACGTCGAGGAAGTGTGACAATTCAGGTGATTGTGCATGTCTGCACACCAACCTTGAAGCGGAGCATTTCACGTGCAGAAGATGCAGGGAACCTAGCTACTGCAGCGCACAGGCATATGCTTGGAAAGTCAAGACGAACCTTGACTGCCGAAGATGCTTTGGCGGCATGTGGAGCCCCTGCGAGGCCAGAAAATAGGCCCGCACTGACCCTTCGCAGTGCAGAGCTTTCGTGAGATCGAGGCCGACTTTTGCGGAGGTGGATTGCGGCGTTTTGGCGTTCTTTGGTTGAGCAGACTACTCATGAGCGATCCCCGTTGGTGTGCCGATGGGCACGTTCTCGAAAGCAGCGCACGTCGGCTCAAATGGCCTGTGAAAGTGCCAAAGCAGGCCTCAGATGGACGGGCTGTGGGAGCAGAATGTGCTGCGATGTGCGGTGCTGCACGTTGACAGTAAGTTTGACCCGTTCAGCGCGCTCTATGCACAATCAGATCCGGGCCAAGTGCGTGGACTCCTGGGAGAGCAGTGGTCGTTGAGGCTAGCACGGCTTCGAGCTCGTTCGTGTGCCTAACCGTCGCGCTGGTTCTCACTAAAGAGGCTACGCTCGTAGGCCGCATAGAGGTCGACGATCAATGGATGCCGGAATGGGGAACCTAAACCCACTCCTACGCCATTGTGCCGACGTCGAGGACGGCGCGTGAGCTTGTGCAAGTTGTTTCTCGTTGTCACATTCGCGTTGCTTGTTGCTTGCCTTTTCTTCGTTCCTGCTGCTGAAGAGCCTCGCCTACGTCGATTGCTCTGGCCGTGGGGACATCACAAAAGTAAGGCGCAGGCTGTATATCGCGAAAGGAGAGACGATCGACCTTACCTCTGCGAATTCCACCTGACACCTGGAGAGAAGGAACGTCCCTTGCTTCTTTACCTGGAACCTCAGCGAGCTTCACAGCAACGTCCTGGGCCAATCGTCGGCATTGCGAAGACACCACTCGAGGCAATACTACTTGGCTACTAAGAACCACTGAACATTCATTGCAACAAACTTTACGGACGCCCTGCCAGCGAGCACCACTCGAGACCACGCGACGAACGAAGGTCGAAGTGCAAGGCGAACCTGCGGCAGTTGATTGCCTTTTGAACGAAACTCCTGGTCGAGCTTGAAACAAGCATTCGTCAGGCATACAGCGATTACCTTCAGGATACACTCTATAACTGAATTACCAGAAGGATTCTCTGCAAGCTATCCTTGCCATTGAAAGGTCAGTTACCAACTCTGCCTCTCGCCCACACAGCATCAATAAGTGGCACATCGCTGCCGACATGCGTGCGGCCCTTCCGGCGGCATGCATTCCTCGGCCACAACACAACATGAGATCCGAAAATACTGACCCTCTAGCCATTGACAGCCACCTCCAGGACATTGTTGACGCCACTCGCGACAGACCATCACCGCTGCGGCCCCGTGTAATATTCATGGACCTGCTAGTTGCACAGTAGTTGGCTATTACCTGGGCTTACTGAACCTCATCTCCGGAGTTCTCGACCGTCCTTATGGAGGCTCCCGACGAACCCGCGTCGGTCGCTGCGCGTCAGCGACCTCACAGCGAAAACTGGGAAGTATTCAACGAGGCGGCTGGAGCCCGTCGACCATCTGCGCCGGCCCTCCGCACACCTTATAGTGCTGCATTACAGGGCAAGCGGCGCTCACGACCTCAGATACAGACTGCTATCACAGCAGGCTTCGTGGCCCACATGACGCCACCACAAACGCCCGGCAGTCCGCCGCCTGACATGGACGTGGTGCCACTAAATCAATCGCTTTTCCACAACTACCTTCGCGCGCTCCATGCGTTCGATCCAGCAACGAGTGCAATGCCAGAGGAAGACACATCGCTTGCGACAGTCGCCATCAAACCCGGCGACCTCATTCTGGTGCATTGCATACATGCCAATGGGTGGGCCGATGGCACTGTGCTCAATACTGGCGCGCGAGGATGGTTACCTACGAACTACTGCGAAGCTTACGACCATGTCTATTTGCGCAACCTTTTGAACGCCATGACTCAATTCTGGGATCTCATTGGCGCTGGAGAAGATGCAAGTCTGTCGACGTTCGTTAGGCAAGACTACATCAGAGGCTTAATTGCGGGCGTCAGATATCTTCTGGAGCGAGCAGACTGCTTGCACAGAGAATCGCCGACAGTCAAGCGACATGCTGGAGTGCGCAGGATGCGCAAAGGGCTCCTGGCAGATCTGTCCTCGTTAGTTCAGATCGCAAAGAGGTTACAGGAGACCATCGGCGAACCCTTTGCGGGAGAAGTTATCCACGTGCTGCTGGATGACTTGATCTGCAAAGCATTCAAAGTCGTCACTCGGGCTGTCAGTTTTACCGATGTATGGACCCAAGAGACTGGCAATGACTCCGTACGATTGAGCATGTATGGCAAGCCAGTATTGGAGGCGCCTCTTGAGATCGACACCGAAATGTCGGCATCGAAAGACGTTGCTGGTCCGATCGACTCTGCCAAGCATCTACCGGAACCAGATGTGCAAGAGGATGCTTCTCACGACCCACAAGATGAGCGTCAAAGCATTGACGAGAAAGCCCCGCGTCATTCGATGGTGTTCACACCTCCTGATGGTGTTGTAGCTCATCGTCTCTCCACTATAACAAAGGACAAGGTCCTCACTGGACCAGGATCACTAGCGTCTGAGCAACTTGCAAATGCACACGACGTCTGCATTAGTCACATCGGCGCGTTCATCGGTCACCAGTTGCATGCAAGAGATGCTTCTGAGCTGGTTGCAACTACCGAGCGCTTAGTGAAAGCGTGCCGAAGCATGCTTGCCATTATCGACGAGGTGTATAGCCATGATCCGCAAGCATCGCTATCAGTGCAACAGGCGAAGAACGACTTTGAAGTGAAAATTGAAGAGTTGGCAAAGTCCACTCAGGGTGTTTTCAGATTCTCTGAAAATCCAGAGGACGACATCATCATGCTGCCGGGCCAGACTGACCAATTGATCAACATCGGCACCAGTATGATTAGCAATATCGGGCAATGTGTGGTAAAGACACGGCAACTGATTGAGCAAATTGGAGATTTCGAGCTCAAATCCGCAGGTACTCAGACAGCTAGGAGCAGCCGTGAGATTCAGCCTGAACAAACGATGCCATCCCCACAGGAGCCCAGCGAACAAGAAGTGAAAATCGAGAATCGACAATCTATCGACATGAAGCTGATGCCGCCACCAGCCGCGCCTCCACCAGTGCCAGAAGAAGCACGTACCGTTGTTGACGCGGAAAGTCCTCTGTCGTCGCCTGCAGAGGCGAGGTCGCCGACTGAGGAATTGAATAAGGATCTGCCGCCTCTACCTTTGTCGACACATCGGCGGTCAATGGTCAGAGCCTCGCAAGCTTCGAGCATTCATGGCGTGGAGTCGCTGAAAAGTCCACGAAATTTCCGCTCTGACTCTATCAGCCCAGCTCGGAAGGACAGCTTTGGCATCTCGATAGCAGGATCCACGGAGACATTTTTCAGCAGCACACAAGACTCAAGCATGACTGCTGCTTCCCAAGCATCTACCAGGGCAACGACTCCCGAACAGTCCAAGGACACTACAAGTCCGGATCCAGCAATGATGAACAGCTTCGCGAGCTTGTCCAGCATGCGTTCGCTGGTCACCGAAGACAGCCTAGATGTGGAGGCGCAGCTCTTGCAGAAGAGTTATGCACACGAACTTACATGGAACAAAGAAGGGCAGGTCACTGGTGGCAGTCTCCCAGCTCTGGTGGAACAGCTGACAACACACGACGTCGCGCCAGATCCACAGTTTGTGACCGCTTTCTTTCTTACCTTCCGAAAGTTTGCGGAGCCCCGAGAATTTGCCCAGGCCCTAATTTCGAGGTTCGAATATATCGGTGACAGCAGGACTGTTGGCACACCCGTGCGATTGCGCATTTACAATGTCTTCAAAGGCTGGCTGGAGACCTACTGGAGCGCTGAAGCCGACAAGGATGCTCTTGGCGAAATTCGCTTCTTCGCCCTCCACAAGCTGAAGCAGGTGCTGCCAACAGCTGGCGATCGTCTGATCGAACTGACGCGGAGAATAACCGAGGGCTACTCGAACGGGACGATCAATGGACCTATGGTTTCTGGCGTCGGGAAAATTAGCATGTCGATTAGCACCCAGACTTTGAACGATATCCCGGACGCGATCATCACCACAAGGCAGCTCAACGCTCTCCGGCTCGCGACAGGAGGTGGAGCACAGTGCAGCATCATGGACTTCGAGCCCGTCGAGATTGCTCGGCAAATCACTCTACTTGTCGCAAAGACTTATTGCGAGATTCGTCCTGAGGAGCTGATCAGTATGGAATGGACGAAAGCCAACACCAAGAAAGCCAAGAATGTTCGTAAAATGGGCATGCTCAATACTGATCTGGCACACCTCGTTGCCGACACGATCCTATCCCCAGATTCGCCCAAGGCGCGAGCGGCCATGATCAAACAATGGATCAAGGTTGGACTTGCATGCCTCGAACTAAATAATTACGACTCCGTCATGTCTATCATGTGCTCCATCAACTCTTCGCCAGTACAACGGCTCAAAAAGACTTGGGACTTGGTCAGCAAGAAGACCAAGGCGCGTTTGGACGAACTGGACAAGGTTACCGACATGTCCAGGAACTACAACAGCCTACGCCGTCGGCTCGAAGCACCGACCGCGCCTTGCTTGCCATTTCTGGGTGTCTATCTGACTGACTTGACCTTTGTCATCGCCGGAAATCCCAAGAAGCGCCATGTACCTGGCAGCAGGACCGAAAGCGGCGAGGAGCTTTCCGTCATCAACTTCGATATGTATACGCGCATTGCCAAGATTATCAGCCATCTACAAAAGTTCCAGGTACCTTATCGGCTCAAGGCGGTGCCTGAAATGCAGACTTGGATGGAAGTGCACCTTGCGCGTATGCGTGAAGGACACGATGATATGGTCGGCACCTTGCATCGCCGAAGTCTTACCATTGAGCCTAAGGATAAGGATGGTGACAGAAAGCATTCAATCATTCCAGGCTCTCTTGGCGACGAGCGGCCGAAGACGTCCATGACGAGCCACCACAGCGTTGATCGCCTTGACTTCTTCCATCGGAACATATCCTTTTCGTTGAAGTCGTCGTCCTCGAATTTGTCCACACCAGATGCCGAGCCATCGAGACGGAGCAGCGCTCAATAAGGCGAACATTTGCCTGAAACGATCACCAGCACACAGTACAGCTTACGATATTTGGAACAACTACCTATTTCTGGAGTAAAGTGGTTGGACAGACAAAAGCTGTTTGTATACTTACCACCATTTTGGCATGTGTTATGAGATACCCCATTGTGTTTGAGAGCGCGTATAGCTCTGATCTGATTCTACTGATACCATGGTCGATGCCGGACGTCGGACTTTCACAAGATTGGGCCTTTGATGGCCGAGACACGGCATGGATCACGGGAGATTCGTCCTGCCGTGTCTGTGATGCGTCGACGAATGGAGAGCAGCAAGTCACAGTCACGACTTCTGATGTACAATGTAAACACCAGCTACCAAACTAGTATGTAACAGATTAACTATGGTCAAAATGGCCGAAAGTGTGTTTGACACTATCCTCTCCTTTCCGTGTATAGCGAGTCCCGCAAGCCACGTTGGCCAAATTAGGCAGAGGAGAATAGGAGTTTCGTGTAGATTGGCATAACGGTCGTCCCAACATTCTGTGAACGCCGAGGTCACTGATCGTCGCTTGGGAGCGGCTCATTAGTTATGCAACATGGCTACACGGACCATGCATCGAATTTGCACCATCCCGATCTGGATGTTGTTCTATACGCCATCCTAAGGCAAAAGTGTCGCGTTCTCGAACACGTGAGAGCCTTGTCAAAACACCATGACCATGTCGAGTATTCAGCCATGGCCATGCAAGATATTGCAGAAATCTCGATATGGAGTAGGCTTGGCGATGCAGTGATTTGCAGTGTATGCAACGATGACGGAGTCGCGAGATCCATCAGCCAGGTCACAGTGGATGAAAGATCAGGTTTTGCCCTCGCTGGTTGTGCATAGAAAAGCACAGAGAGGCCAACAGCCAGCCAACCAACCCTTGCTGCCACCTAGACTTGCTCTCACAAGGATGCGACCATTGCCAGCGCATTGCAGTCCGTACACATCGAATGCCTGATGAGCGAGTCTTCTTCCCAGAAAATTGATTTTGCTGTGCAGCCCGAAGATGCAAACGCAAACGTGCCAGTTTCGGAGCGGAGCGGGGCGCAAGAAGCAGCGTCAGTGTCAAGTTCGCAGGCCACCACTCCGTCATTGTCACATGCAAGCTCAAGCCGTGATGAGCTCGAGCAAACTTCGCATTGCTTGAGCTTGTCGACTCCGCACACGACAACGCCACCTCCGGACAGCGACAATGCTGGCGACTCCCTGTCTGCCTGGGATCATGTTGGAGACACAGATGATACAGTCGATGTTTTGAATGAGCTCGTGGGCGGAAACTATGCTATTCAGCTGCCACTGCCGCTGCCACCAATTCGACCTCCACTTCTCCCAATACGAACGTGGTCAGATGAGGGCAGAAGTGTGAATCCCGCTCACCACATTACCGAAGTCTTGCGGTCGCCAACATCAACGACGCCGAACAGCGCAGTCACGACGCCGGCTACGCAGACGAGAGCGAACATCGGCCAGTGGGACGGAGAGGTACAAGCACACGTGCCGACAGAGTACTTCAATATGGCAAATATGGATAGTGCGTTGCCGGAAAATGATGGCATGGCCTCGCTGCGCCAGAAGCTGCAAGACATTAAGCTGCTTGCCATCTCGACGGAGGAAAAAGCCAAGAGAATGCATGCCCTCATGACCCACGAATACAATGTGAGACATACGCAGATGCCCACACCACAGTCTCCAGCAGGTAGTGCTGCTTCTGGTGGTATGGATCTGGAGGGCACTTCGACGCCTTTGCTAGGTGCTGCGGCAATGCCTATTGATCCCAAGAATCCGTACAACTTGCGTCCGGGTGATCTGGATCCAGTCTTTAGTCCGCTTCCCAAGGCACCTAAGGATGTCGATGGCGATATGGACGAGACTATGGAAGATGACGATGATCTGCCAGATCTTGGGTGCATGCACTACAAGCGCAATGTGAAAGTGCAATGCTTCGACTGCCAATGCTGGTTCCCGTGCCGACATTGCCACGATCAATCGCACAATCTCCCATTCCCTCACAGCCTGAATCGGAAGAAGACGCAAAACATGCTGTGCATGCTATGCCAGACACCTCAGCCGGCGGCCGAAACGTGTATGAACTGTGGCGACTATGCCGCATGGTACTATTGCTCGAAGTGCAAATTATGGGATAACGATACCAATAAGCGCATATATCACTGCGATGACTGTGGCATATGCCGAGTTGGTGAGGGGTTGGGGAAAGACTTTGTGCATTGCAAGCGCTGCAATGTGTGCATATCGATCTCTACATCGGCTGCACATCCATGTATCGAGAAGGCGACGGAAGGCAACTGTCCATTATGCCTGAACGTGCTTTTCGAGTCGAGAACTTCGGTAGTCAGCTTGCCTTGTGGTCATTATATGCACGGTACCTGCTATCAAGACCTCATGGCCGTCACCTACAAATGTCCCGTGTGCAGCAAAAGTGCTGTCAACATGGAATTGCAGTGGCGTAAGCTGGATGACGAGATTGCTGCGCAACCCATGCCAGAAGACGACGAAGAATTGGAAGGCCTCCTTCCTCATATTGAAGGAACACCTGAGCCGGAAAGTGTCAATCAGTCCCAAGATGCACCACAACAACATCAGCGAAGGCCGCGACAAGTCTGGATAGGTTGTAATGACTGTGGAGCAAGGACATGGTCGCCATTCCACTGGCTGGGCTTGAAATGCGGGCGATGCGACAGCTACAATACAAACCAGATGGCACCTACTGCTCATCACGAAACGGAAGCAGAAAGGCTCTTCCGCCAGCAGCAACAGGGACATCGCCAGCACGACTTCACGGGCAATGCGGTTCTTCAAAATGCCGGAATTGGCGGAGATGGCAATGCCGACTTTGCTGCTAATAGTGCCTTGGAAGTGCCCAATCCTGCGCAACTCCAGACACCCGAATCGCCCTCCAATCAGCCTAGTTCTCCTAGACTTGCCAGTGGCGCGCAATCACCTGGGCGCTACTTTGTGCGAGACGAAGACCTCGAAACAAGACGACCCAGCTTCGCCACAGGCCGCTTCACAGCTCCCAGCATGCCTAACCTTCCAACCTTGTCTGACTTGGCTGAGATACGCCGGACTCGCATGCCAAACTTACCGAACCTACCAAACTTGCAAAACATGCGACAGAATCTACCCAACATGCCGAACGTCGAGATGCCTCGATTCTCGCCATACGAAATGATTGATTCGCTTAGCCGTAGCTTTTCACCTATGAGGTATTACTTGCGGGGCTTGGATACGCAGGACGAGGATGAGATTGGGTCTGAGCATCATCGTCCGATGAGCGCTAGGAGTGTGCCACCCAGAGCAAGGCGAGGCAGTAAATTAAGAACAAGAAGTGATGCTGATGTCCAGAGCGTGGATGTGGATCTGTTTGAGCAGAGTGGGGATGAAGAGGTCGCTGTCGAAACTGCTGGAGAGGAAGAGAGCAGTGACGATGAAGAAGACGATATGTCTGATGCCGATATGCTTGATGATGTCGACGATGGTGATGCAGATGAAGGCGAGTTTGAGATTTTTGGACACCGCTGAGGAAAGGCTGGAAAATCCTGGGATTGGAACTCATGTTCCTGAGTGGGTGACTCCTGCACATCGAATATCCTTGACCAAAATATCATTCCTGAAATTGCGCTCACGTTGAGTCATTAATTACAGCTGTTCACCTCACTTCGTGCTACACTCCGTGCTCAAGGTCTCGAATCCAGCAAATGATACTCAAAGGCCTTGGTCTGCACTCGCCGCCAGAAGGCTAGCTGTTCGCAGTTGCGCTCGTGAGCCGGCTTGAGATGCACACATCAGACGTGCACCTTGTGATGCCGCAGCAGCCCGGTAGAGATGGTCAGCACAGCTGCTGTATCTGTCTCTGAGATTGTCTTCGCATCCACATCGACATTTGTCGAGACATCTCATAGACACAGCGGTCTGGCAATGCCTGTCTCATATCATGCACTGGCAGAAGTTTGCCCTTGCCAACCAGCGCACGGCAACATGGCTTACCTTATCCCGAAGTTGTCAATTGTGCTTGTTGCAGCTGTTTCGTCTCGTGACTTCGTGCTGTTACGCCTGCGGTCCTTCAAGTCGTCAGGATCAAGACCGTCTCGTGGAAACTGCTCTAATACTGGCTCCGTGGCGACGGAGCGCGGGCGAGGCGGGCGGGCAGGTGCCTTGTCCATCATCTTTCGTGACTTTTCTGGGAGTCGCTTGTATGGCCTTCGAGTCCTGCCTAGAAGATGCGACTATGTCAGCAATCATGGCCTCTTGTGCTTCGTTTTGCGCGTGGTATGAAGCGTGTTACCTCACATCTCGATTGACATGGCGATTCGCCATGAAGCATTGGTCCGCGCGGCATCGTCTCTTCCATGCGTTGCTGCGCTTCACGACTTTGCTATGAAGCATTCTTGCATCGAGGCACCTATGCAGATAGTCAATGGTGCATAGCGTGCCTTCGCTCAGTGACTGCAGCTAGGGTGATGGTGTCAGATGCAGCATGGTGGTCTCGATCTTCACTCCTGGAGCGAGAAGTCGGCCTATTAATACATGCTTGCCCTCAAAGCCTTCGCTTTGGGCCATGAGGCATTCAAAGTGGGGAGCGCGATGGAAGGGCGTCATCGAGTGCCAGTGGCGTTGATTTCTTCTCTGCGACGTTGCGACTTGCAACGGCGACAATGAAAAAAAAAGTGTTGTGCCCACCATCTCTCAGCACATTGGGTTCGACCACAGACGAAATCGACTCGCGAGCTTTGCCTTCAACGCGCCCTACATGGAGAGACGTAGCAGTCAGGTCAGCCACGCCATGCAAGACGAGGGGGTAATTGATCCTTATGCATGTCCACCTTGATTTTCGCCACAACATTTGCCAGTGCTACCACTCCTCTTTCGAGTAAAGCGTGGTCGCGTTCTTGGGCACCCGAAGCCCACCCGGACATGCCTGCGTGGTGACAGGAGCCGTAGTGAGTATGTTGCTTTGATCCTCTCAGTGTACACCGCGCCTTTTACCAACAATCGTGATGATGCTGATATCGAGTCACCACTAGAGCTGACCTGACAATTAAGCAGCGAAGACCTGAGGCGACAGCTTTTCGTGGCGGTTCAGAGGTACTGTGGTCGGACGGTGGTGAGACCGCCGGGTGCCAATGGGTGAGGTGGATGGTGGGTGAAGAGGAAAGAGTTGGAAAGCGGGCGACGAGAGCTATTTGTACTCCGAGCGGATGACGGCATCAGAGTCCAAATAACGCACGGCCGTTCTGAGAAGTTCTTTGCGCGGTTGCTGCCTGTTGCTCTTTGATTCGCGAAGTCCGTTTGAACTTCGCTTTTGAGGTCCGTGCGCATGCACATGCTAACGGCCCGACCGCAGCATTCTCGCCGACCCTCACTTCGCTTCAAATTTGCGCTCAGAGATCCTAATCAAATCTTCACTTCAGTGAAGCGCCGCGCCTCAAATTGATCATCTTTTGGTTCAAAAGTGAAGCCCGCCGCACTCCTTCCTACTTTGATCTGACGCCAGCCCCACTTTTATAAGGAGCTTCTTCCACTGCCTCGCATTCAAATTGCTCCCTTACTTGCCACTCCGCTCCACAGAACATCCGCGCGACTGAGACCATCAATCCCCATTGAACAGCACAGCGTACACAACAATGTCGAGTCACGGTCCATCGCGCCGCGAGGCGAAGCGCCTCAAGAGACTCACTGGAAAGGATCCGCTGGACACTCTGAGTAAGACCGCATAGCAAAGCATTTCGCGCTCTCGACTGACTCTTGGATCGCAGTGACCGATGCTGAGCCGATCAAGGGCGAGGGAGAGAAGAATAGGCCGGCCTTCACATTCGCGTCAAGCGAATCGCAATGTGCCTTGCAGACCACTCCGAGTTCGGGACACCATGATACTGAGTTCCCTCGCTAGCGCTCAGTCGTAGTGGAAGGCGTGGAGTCATCGGTCGCGAGTGAGGGCCTCCTTATCAAGCCAAAGCTCACCGTCAGCCAAAAGGCATGCATGGCATCTCCAAGTACGTTCGCCCACTGCGCAATCGAGAAGGCAGTCATACTAATAGTCGAGAGTGCTAGACGTCGAGCTGTCGCGTAAAGGTGAGGCTGAGACCATCGCTTCCAAGTCGCGCGAGACCTCACCTGCCTCAGAGGACTCTCCAAGTAAGTCTGCTGTACCCTGGTATCGAACTCTCAGCTGACTCCTTTGTGATAGTGCCAGACGCTGAGTTGCCGCTCTCGAAAGAAGAGGAGACATTCATGTTCAAGGTCGTCCATGGCGATGTCTCTCTCTGCGGCCAGAAAGGCTCTCTCAACGTCCTCCGCCTCCTCAAGAATCCAAGCATTTGCGCAGAGATTCGCAAGAACGCCGATGTCCTCGACAAGATCTTCCTCCCTAAGCTCACCATCGCTCTCGGCCAGAACCTGCTGTGGAAATTCCACTGGCTCCACCCAGATGTCAATCGAAAGACCGGCGGCAAGCGCTACCCACTCTACAAGAAGCTCAACTCGATCGATCGCTGCGGCTATGCGAACAAGCTGAAGGCACTGTTCGAAGCGCTGAAGGGATACCCAATGTGGCAGAGCATGCTTGACGACGCAATGGCGAAAGCTCGTCGCGATGCTTTGGAGGAGGCGGCGGCAGCCATGGCTAGAGAGAAAAAGGCCCGCGAGGAGGAAGCAATGCGCATGGCAGCCGCCCAGCGCGCAATCGAAACACGGCAGCGCCTGCAAGCCAAAGCTGGGTCTCAGATCGGCAAGGCAGCTTCAGGACACGAGAAGGGAAAAGATGCGATGGCCTCGGTGTCGGCACCCAAGCACAGCCTGGCCTTTCGACCTAGCAAGCGCTGGATTGTTTTTAAACCTGAAGGACGCGCGGACGCTGAGGTGTAAGGCGCGGGATTGACGAGATGAAGTCTGCCGTTGGGGCGAGCAGTGGCGTGCCACCGCCAATGGAGCCGCTGGCCTTGGCAATATCTGACATTGGTTAACGCATGCACAACCGTCAAATGATGACGAGATACTCTGTGGATAGACCACTCACCACATACTGCAATAAAGGAGGCACGAAGCCACCGACACAAGACATATCTCATCTCTCGCGCTTCACTGCCTACATGCTTCAGTGGGAGGCTACATAACATGCGAACAGGGTGATCTTGGCGATGATGAACAGTGCGCAGTCTCCTCGGTCGAGATCTACAAGTGGATCAAGATAGTCAATTCAGGTATCTCTTGGACTTCAATTAGGCAAGCTCCAGCTTGGTCTTGTGCCGGCCACAGCACTTCGAAGCCAAGCTCTTGAGAATGGATCTTGATCCTGAAGACCCGATCCAAACATGTATTGTTTGCGCTTAGCTGCCATCCTGCTCTTTCGATTCTGCCATTGACTGTTGTATCGCAGCCTCAATCTTCCCTAGCACGTTCGAGTATCTCATGGCCAGGAGCGCTCGATACGGAGCTCTGTTCGAAGGTGCTCGTGGAGTTCCGCTGCTTATACGACTGGACGCTGGTCTGATCCTGGACTAAGATACGGCCGTTCGCAAGCAGGGCAGGACCTGGATAGGAGAGCGTGGTAGGGCGAACGCGAGGAAGGACCAATCTGCTAGAACAGGACAGCTTGAGATGCTATTGTGTTCCACCACGTAGCAGTCAGAGTGCGACGGCATGCTCTATCCGAATATTGTGGGCTCAAGGTGGAAGCGTGAAAGACATGAAGTCAACAGCTCGTGGAGGCCGACCCACCTTTCGATCAAGCAACCGCGGCTTGAAGCCCCGCGATTGGCTTCGGCAATTTGCTTGACAGCTTCGGTTCCACAGCGAGAACGAGGGTCTGATCCTTGCTGTCTGCCATCGTTATTGTGCCTTTCATGGCAACGATATCAACGCACTCAGCAAGCAGAATGCCGTCTGAGATGACCGTAGCACAGGCCTGTGCCGACGAGGACAGCATGACGATGCCGCTTCGAATCGGGCAAGTCGGTACATGCGGCTCGGTACAGCGGTATGCCAATGACTAGCACTATCGAGTCGTCGATCCTGCATACAACCGCGGCGTAAGCCATTTCTGGGGAGCCCTGATCTCATACTACTTGATGAACAGCTTACCGCGTGCGAGCACACGCGCCGAGCTTATTACTTGCATCGGGAACTGTTTGGCTGCTGTGAGCTTCGAGAACTATCTCACATACAGGACACAATGCTCTCTTCTCTCCCCAACACTCTCTTCTTCTCGACCGGTCCCCAAGCTCCCACTCCCCATCTACAGAACCAGCCACGATGCCGTTCCTCGCGAAAGAGCACTTTCCGTTGTCGAACAAAGATATACTGTCCTGGACTTTTGACCATATAACGTACGACTGGGATGAGCCTATCTACATCGATGCCCTAAATCCCAAACATTCGATCTCTGCTCGACAGGCACACAAGCTCCTTCGACAATTGGCGGCAGGGTTCAAAGCGATCGGGCTACAAAAAGGCGACTGTGTATCGATACACAGCCTGAACCATATCTACTATCCGATCTTCTTCCTAGGTGTGATCGCGGCGGGAGGTGTCTACGCAGGAACAAATCCAGCCTACACCCAGCATGAGCTCACCCATACGACCAAGATCGCAAACGTCAAGTTTATTATGACGCAGCCAGAGCTTCTCAAGGGCATATCGAAAGCAGCAGAGGACAATGGGATACCCAAGAAGAACATCTTGATGTTCAACCCTTATGGAGAGAAGGTACGAGCTGAAGCACTGGATCAAGGTGTAGGATACTGACTGCAAGTGTACAGGCACCCGAAGGCTACTTACAATGGAGCGATTTGCTAAAGCACGGAGAGACTGATTGGGTTCGCTTCGACGATTACAATACCGCATACATGACGGGCGCAGCGAGATTATATTCGTCTGGAACCACCGGTCTGCCCAAAGCAGCAGAGCTCTCACACCTGAACCTCACAGCCCAACACATGCTGGTATACGAGACGAACCCTCGAGAATGGAAAGTCAGGCGACTGCTGGCTTTGCCCATGTTCCATGCAGCGACAGCGCCGAGCGCTTTTTGCACACCTCTACGAAATGGTGATAAAGCCTACGTGATGCCTCGCTTTGATCCCGAGAAGTGGTTCTGGGCTCACCAGGAATATCAAATTACTGATCTCGGGGTCGTGCCTCCAATCGCCGTTATGGCGATCAACAGTCCTCTGAATAAGAAATACAGTCTCAAATCGGCAAAAGTTGGGCAGTGTGGAGCAGCACCGCTTGACAAAGGACCTCAGTCGAGGATGCAGGCTATGATGGGTGAAGGAGCTCCATTTACACAAGTTTGGGGAATGACTGAGACGTCGTGCATTGCCACCAGACACGCCTACCCAGCTCACGACACGACCGGCAGTGTGGGCTGGCCTATCCCAAATCTCGACGTCAAACTCGTGGATGACGATGGGAAGGACATTACCGATTACGATGTAAGGGGCGAGATCTGCGTGCGTGGTCCAACGATCATCAAAGGGTACTTTGAAAATCCTGAAGCAAATGCTCGAGACTGGGACAAGGACAACTTTTTCCATACTGGAGACATTGCTTATATCGATGGCAAGAGCAAGCTGTACTACATCGTGGACCGCAAGAAGGCAAGTCACAATTCTACCGTGTGGAGGTATGAGATACTAATTCGGTGCAGGAACTTATCAAAGTCCGCGGCTTCCAGGTAACGCCACCTGAGCTAGAAGGCACCTTGCTGATGCACCCCGAGATCATCGACGCAGCAGTCATTGGTGTGCCGGATCCGAAACGAGAGGGAGACGAATTACCTCGAGGTTATATCGTACGAAGAACGAAGGACGGCAAGCCCACAGAAAAAGAAGTGCAAGATTACATGCAGGAGAAGCTTACATACTACAAGAAGCTCGAGGGTGGCATCGTATTCGTTGACAGCATACCGAAGAACGCATCTGGCAAGATCCTGAAGCGTTTGCTAAGAGACCAGGCCAAAGAGGAGATGGCAAGGGAGAAGAAACAGCAAGGCGCGAAGCTATAGATGAAGATTCACCTATCCTGCAACAGAAAGATAGATTGCTATTTAGCGTTCGAGCTTGTAATGCTTTGGTTTGACTGGCAACCACTCTTGGAACAAATAGAGCGCTGATTCCAGCCAGGTCAAAGCAAGTCTATGCCTTGAATCACTTACAGACCACTTCTCTGTGCTTCTCCTTCTGATACCAGTTCAGCATGACACCTTCAAAACGTGTTGTCGAAATGCTTGGTCACATGCCGCGCATGCCGTCCGTTCCGATGCTTTCGTCAGAAGCGAGCTCGTCTCGACTTGGCAGAGAAAGTGGAGTCTTTCTCAGCTGCCCGCCCGCCTTGTGGTCAGCACAACACGAACAGACAGCGGTAAAGAAAAGAAAGCAATCGAACAATATGGGCTACATCTCAGGCTTCAGATTCCGAGGTCACAGGCTGCAAAGAAAGTTTGGCCTGAGGAAGCCAGAAGAAGATTCAGGACGAAACGTAAGTGAACTTGATTTGTAGTGAGATCCCCAACCAGATTGTGGCTGTGCACTGCAATTTTGAAAGTCTCCTCTCTGCCAGCGAACCAGAGCACGAACGAAGAACGACAGCCACGAGGCTGCGAGGCGTCGATGAGGCTAAATTCTATCACTGTCTAGGTTCCTGAGGTTCTGAGTTTTGAGACTCGTTTGTGGTTGCAATCACTTCTACCCTTCGACATCCTGACCAGCTGTGCGCAATCCTACCACGACCACAGAGCCGCTCATCACGAAAATCCCTTCTGATCCGCAAACACCACACTCAACACTGCAGACATGTCTCGCCATCATCCGTAAGTACATCCTTGACTTCAACCTTGGTCGTGTTCAAATGCTAACACCGTGTCCAGCGATCTCGTCATGTGCCGCAAGACGGCAGGCATTTCCATCGGCCGTCTCTGCGACAAATGCGACGGCAAATGTCCAGTCTGCGATTCCTACGTCCGACCCACGACCCTAGTTCGCATCTGCGACGAATGCGCTTTCGGCAACTATCAAAATAAGTGCGTTGTGTGCGGTGGCGAGGGTATCTCTGATGCCTTTTACTGCTTTGAGTGCACGCGACTAGAGAAGGACCGAGACGGATGTCCCAAGATCATCAATCTGGGTAGTTCGAGGACGGACCTGTTCTACCAGAAGAAGAATTTCAGGAATCACTGAGAGGGGAGGGGGTATATGGAGATACGAATACTACTTGCATGATGAAGCTACGGCACTGCTGCAAGGCATGCATATGGCAAAGACAAGGGAAGAGGAAAGAGCGAGCTGCGAGATGGCAAGCGCTTCGCGGCGCGGCGCAGACATGCGGCGTTCATCACAAGTTGGCTCGCTACATTGAATGAAGCACACAAGCACGAAGGAGGAGTCAAGAAAGGATGCAAGAATCCTGCTTGCGAGGCTGCTACGCGCAGCATTGTTACGCCTGAGGACCAGCGCTTCTGCATGGAGGATACGAGATTACCATTACTGAGTTCTACGGTATAGTAACAAATGCTATGTACGCTTTGCTCAAAATCTAACTCATCAAATCACAGCCTAACATGTCATCGCGGAGCGCTTCCAAGACATAAGGTTGCTTTCGGCCCAGAACTTTCGACGAACCACGAAAACGACATCTGCAAAGAATCTCTCTACCCGGTGTATTAGGTGTGTGTCGCCGACGTGCTCTTGTAATCCTCTCGCACCTGCCTTGCTGTCAGCTCGAACTGCGCTGCGGAAGCTACGATACTCCGGTCTGAGCGCCACTTACTTGCAGATTGTGCTCTCAACATCCATCCGATATCTTCAGAAAATATCGTGAACGGCAGCTCAATCTTCTGCAGGCCCAGTCCTTCAGCAGTAGCTTCAACCCACTGGAACCAGTCTATTTCGCCAGTAACAGGCCGACTCGCGTGGTAAACTCGGACCCTTGAACCTTTGCCCATCGACAGCATGATAGCTTCGTGTGGCTGTGGAGTGTCATGGCCATCCTGGGCTACGAATAGCACCTGTGTATCACGCTGCAACGACTTCTGCACATATCTCGCCGCATCGTTATCTTTGTAGCCCAACTCCGGAATGACGGTCTGCAGTCGTTTGTGTATGAGTGGGACTTGGTGTGGTCGTATTCGATAAGCTACGAATGGTGGAACTCGAGGGCATTCAAAGCTGGTAATCGATTCGCAATGGCTCTTTGGTGTTTCTGGACTTGACGGCGTCGACATGGCGGTGGTGGTGGGACGTGCTTCTGCTGTGTAGCCTTGCAGGTCCAAAGAACGCAAGCATCGCAGCCAAAGAAGAATCTAATACCACTCGGACATTATTCTGATCTTCGAAAGATGGCAGGTCGCGAGGGCAACAATACGCTAAATTCCCCGGAGTCTTTGAGACAACGGTTATGGTTCTCTAAGCACAACGGTCAAAGCTTCCAAGATATCAACTCCCGACCTCATACAAAATATCAACAACACGGCACATGCACACATAAGAGTGAGACTGCTATTTCTTTTTGATGCAAATTGACCATGTCTCTACAGCATACGGTGCTTCCTTCCTCAGCCTCGTAAAATGCTTGCGTCGTCATCCACGTTGCATACCATCCGGCAACACTTACGGCACCTCTCAACCTGGGAATTCGCACTCGATGGACTGCCGAACACTCGATCATTCGCTTATATTCTCCATCACCGTCCAAGAACAGGGTTTGCGCGACGTCCGCACGCACACATGGTAGTCCTATGTATGGATCAGCAAACAGCCTTGTGATTCATATCTCGGCCGCTCCTACGCCATGACCGACCACACGCCTACCGCTTTGATTCCAGATTGCTACTTCCTTCTCGTATTCTTCAGAAGCATCAATGCCACCAATCTTCTCCAGCATGTCCTTCAACCAGGACTTGGCCTCTTCAGTCTTGACGCTTGTGACAAGCCACACCTTCACCTTACATCTCGAACGCAAAGTCGACAATGTCGCGAGGATTCCATAGATGCTGTTCCTGCAGGCGTATTCTCCAAATCGAATCTTCAGCTCACTAATCTGCATCTTATCATTTGATTTCGTGGCGACGGAGAACGCGAGAATGTTGCAAAGAATCTCGTATCCCCCAACAACAACCAGCTTCACGTGTCGCATGTGTTGGAAACCTTGCCAGCTCGCAAGTGGACGGAACGAGGTTGTGACGTCTTTATCTGGGGAAAGGCCACGTATGTATATAAGGAACTTCGAGCAGTGGTATAGCATCGAATGTGCTTCTTGGTGTACTTGATGAGATACGCTCAGTATTGCTAAAGCTCCGGAAGTAAAAGACGTTGGTGATTGGGGTGGTGCTGACTGCACATCGAAGGCTTCTCCTTGGATCTCGATCTTGTACGTGGTGTGCGGCAGGACCATGCAGTAGATATGTTCTCGAAGCTCGATGGGAAGGGACAGAAAATGGGGCATCGTGAAGTAAGAACTTTGAATATGATTATGGCTTACCGTGAGCAGTATGAAGAGCGTTCCACTTCTTCTACTCTTCAGTGATGCTCGTCCGAGCATCTAATCCAACTCCCACTCTCGCAATGGCAATGGCACAGACTCTGCAAACCTGCTTCTGCCGTGAAACCATGACTTCACGACCGGCGCACCTCCAAGTCTCTCACCGCCGTATGACCTGGTAGCACCTCCCTCTCCCGTACCATACTCCACCATAACCCTCAAAGCATTCTCCAATAGCCTCTGCTCCTCCAGATACCGATCAAGAGTCGCCTGATCCCGCTGCTTGTGCTCGTCGTAGAACTTTTGCCTCTCGTTGAAATCTGGAATCGCCTTTGCGAAATGTTTACGTCTGTCCTTTTTCTCCTGTCTGGAGGGTGTCATCTTTCTCTTCCTTTTAGGTTTCGGAGCTGCTTGCATCTTCTGCACTGCCGCTTCCCGATCTGCCGTTGTGATTTCGTTTGACTGTGGATTTGAAGCATTCTTGCGCACTGCCCTGCTTGTGGCGAATCCAAATAGGGGTCTTGGACGCAGCACGCGATCGCTAGCTGGTGCAGTCTCATCTGATGGAGTGCCTTCGCGTTCTGCTTTGGGTTCTGAAAAGGAGTTAGCATGATATAGGTGTGGTAATCGATGCACATACTTGATTTGCCCATTATGCTCGTCCACGGATTGTGGTGAGACCTTATTGATGGTGTCGTGAACGGGCGAAGATGAAGTTGGATGTGATGTGAGGTTGAGCAAGTCGAGCTTGAATTGCCTCGTTCCTGCCTCTTTGCCAGAATAAGTGACGTTCGAATTTGGTGCTGGTCCGAGGTGAGATCATTTCATGAAACCACACCCAATATGTTTCAAAAAAAGACTCATAAGAAAGGTCTCAAATCTCACAGTTGTCTAAGAAGCAACTTCACACCTCACTTCCTCTATGTCTCTCTTGACTCCACATCAATGCTATGCGTGATGTTGATGCTCTATCCAGCACTGGCCGAATTCTTTCGATCTCCCCAGGGCCCTTCTCGTCCTGCTTCTCATGCGAAATCCCACAATCGTTCGCCAGTTGCGCGCCTTGATTCGATGACCATCTCCTTATCCGCATTGCAGCAGCAGAGTCCATCGTTACCGCTCGATCAAGATTCATTGAAGTGCGACTACTGCTCGGCTCCACCTCTTTCGAGCTTGCTTTGTCTGGATGATAGTTGCCTCTTCTCCCCAGTGTCGAGATCCATATGCACACTGCTACGATGTATTTGATAGCTGCATGGGTTTTCGCGCGCCAGAATTGCATGCCTTTCGTGGTATTCAGTGAGCCGATCAAGATGAAGAATGGAACGCAGACTGTGCCAGTGACTATTCCAAACTCCCAGAAATGGTGTTCCGTTGACATGCTTGTCATTCGAAGACCGAAGTGACGAAAGTAAGCGGCAGGAAGCACATCGAGACGAGCGTCAACAGCTTGATGTTGTGTCCCTCTGCAACAAGTCAGCAATTGTCTTCACCTAAAGTCTGGATCAACCCACGTTGAATAGTGATCTCTGTGTTCTTGACTGAACTCCTAGTCTCTTGAATCGAAGTGCCGGTGAAGAGCTCTTCTCGCAGTCCTCTGATCTCAATTCGTCTTTCATGGTTCTCCTTCATCAGCACCCGGAAATTGTTCATTTCGATCTCGAACTTCTTGCGCAGCCCTGCCATCTTCTTCTTGTAGTATTGACTTCGTTGGCTGTTCTCCTCTAAGAGTGGCCAGAGTGTTCGGTGCTTTCCTTCCCAGACATCCTCGGTGAATGTGTCTTCGAATGAATCCACAATGGCACGAATAGAATCATTCATGATGCCCAGTGTCTGATATGCCCAGAAGTATCGACGTGAATAGGTGTAGTGTTCGTCTTCGAACTGTAGCTTGTCGCGAACATCTCGGTCAAACATAAACGTCAGTGGTGGCGTGATGAGTTTTGTCACCTCTTTGTAGATGCTTTCAAACGGTCTTGCGCATCTCGGAATTCTCCCAGAAGTGTGACTAGGAATGCCTCGACACCATTGACGTAGTGCTTGGTGCTGTCATGGACATCAGTCCGAGCCTTCCAATCTGGATAGCATTGCACATTCAAGACCTCCCACGCCGCAAAAGGATCATAAACGTAACCATGGCTGTTCAAGGCTCGCCTGGAATTGTTCTTCACCTTCTTGATGGGATTACCGCTCAGGCTCAGGGCAACAGCAGAGCTGCATCTTGTGATGTGGACATGGTAGCTGCCTTCGCTTTGCTGGTTGCCACGATCAGCCATTTGCCACTCCATCGGCTGACAATCTCTGCCGATGACAGTGAAGTACTCCAGGTTGAAGACGAAGCTGCGCTGCTTGCGTGTGTCGTCGTTGAATGCTCCATGGAAATGAGCAGACGATGCTCCTGCCTCCACAAGCTTGTCATAAATGAGGTCCATATCGAAGGAGCCATTGTGGACGTAGTGAGCTGCACCGAAAAGTATTGGGCTGGGCTCGCGGATGATAGAAATGCGCCCAACTGCCTGGTTAGTCTTCGATGGTCTGTTGACTTCTCGGATGGTGTTCCAGATACGAATAGCATTCGGAAGGCCTCGCTCAGTTTCTGGCAGCTCCACAGGTACCGGCTACATGTGAAGGGAGCATGTTAGCAAGCGTTTCGAACGAGAACTGACTATCGGAGCCATAGACTGAGAACGGCCTGCTATGTTTGATAGCACAATCCTAGCTTTTGCCACCCGGCCCAGTCGCGCCTCACGCTCCTGATTTGACTTACCGCTCCGTCTGCACCAACATCGAAGACTTGACAATGCGTGACGTGGCTTCGATCAATGGCTTTGCCCGCATGAACAGGAAAAAGATTAGGTTGTTGAATGCGCGAAGTATTGAGGATGGTGCGCAGAATCTTCCCTCCGCCACTGGGTTTCCATTTATGAGATCGAAAGTGATCTCGCAGACCTTCGTGTTCGTAGATTCGATGCTCTAGCTCCTGGTGCACATACAAGTCCTCATCCTCGTCATCATCAGATTCGTCACCAGTCCTCCGAGAACCAGAAGAAGCCACTAAGGTGTCTATATTGGATGCAGGTTTTCGTGGTGGAAAGTCAAACTGGGAGAAGGACTGTCGTGGTGAACGTCTTTCTCTTTGCAATGGCCGTGGTGCTGAAATCGACCCACGAGGTACTGGAGATGCCGCCGAAGTGGCGGCTGCCGAAGCCAAATCCTTTGCTAGCAGATCGTGGGCTTTCTGGAAGGCCGCCAGATATGCGTCCCGCTGAGCGTCAAGTTGCCTCAAAAGCTGATCTATTTGGTCTGGATCCGCCATCGTATGAGCATGTGCGGCTGACTGTTAGCGAATAATGGCAAATGGGTGAGGAGAGAAGGCGAAGGAAAGAAAGGCTGGCGGCGAATGTAGCCATTGTGGCCCCATCTGCGCTGGCTGCGGTACCTGCAAGCTGCAGTCAAGACCGGTCCAGTCTGTGGCCTATAGCTTCACAGCGGGATACGCATGGCTCTAGGTGTCTGCATAGAACCCCGGCTAAGCAGCTGCCTCTTTGGCTTGGGATGCGGCTGAGTGGAGTACAGTACTTGGCGATTGAAAATGTGTCGACCACGTCAGTCGCATTGTTGGGTTTGAAATTGTTCATGATTCTCGCTTCCATTGATGAATGGCAAGGAAGTTTGCATGTGAAAAAGGTGCCATATCGAAAGCATCAAGGGGCGCACCCATAGATTGTGCGACCGTCAAGATCGATGAAGGAACGAAGGAATGGCTGGGCACAGGAAAAAGCTGTCAGCTGGCAGCTGAGCCGAGAGGAGGCTGAACTCTACGCCAGCTCGGCATAAACTCGGTCCGAGTTCCGATAGTTCTATCGATTCACTTACCGGCGACGACAGTGAGCAAATTGTATTGAAATCTTACAGCGGCCTGATTTGGCATATCGAAACATAGTCGACGTTGGTGAGGTTTGATACGATCCGACCCCGATGTCTCATACCATGCCCACAGGCAGACCATTTTGCTTGTAGACTTTGCCGTCCTTCATCACGAAGTGGACATTTCTGAGCGCTCCAGCATCGACTCGAGGATCCGTACAAAGAGCTACAATGTCTGCCGCACAGCCTTCCTCAATCCACCCGAACTTCCTTCCACACCAAGCTCCACCACATGCGTCCCAACCGTGTAGAGTGGCAGCAGTCAAGACCTCTTCGAGCGGTATTCCAGCTTGAAGCATCAACTCCAGCTCTCTAGCGTTGTCTCCATGTGCGAATGCGCCAGTGTCGCCACCGGCGGCAAGCTTAATACCTGCGTCAAAAGCAGTCTTGGTCTGCGCCAGGATCTCCTTCATCGGAACGTACAACTCAAAGACAGAAAGTGTTGGGACGAATATCACATTGTTCTTTAGCATGTTCTCCACCACATCTGTTCCTTCCCAGGGCTCATAGCCGTGCTCGATGCTAGTAACGCCAGCTTTGGCAGCCATCGCAACAGCTTCCGCAGCTTGAGCATGCGCAGCTACTGGAGCTCTGGAGCTCTTCGCTTCGCGTACGATCTCGTCCATCTCCTCTTGATTGAAGAGCGGCAGGTTAGGGCTCCTTTCGTTGATCAAACCCTTTTGTGGAGGTGGGTGTATGATACCTGGACAGCCTGGCCAAGCACTTTCTGGGAACCTTAGAGCACGCTTTCGATAGTCGGCATAGAATTTGACTACATCAGCTCCAGCACCGATTCTTCGTCTGACTCCAGCCCGGACACCAGCAATGCCATCGCACGGGTCAGATATTCTCGGGACTTCAACGCCATTGATGCGGGACTCGATCCGTAACTCATATCCGCCGCTGCCTGCTAATGCTTCTGTAGCACAGAAGATGCGCGGCCCAAGAATGAGACCCCGATTGATCGCGTTTCGCACATGTACATCTGCGTCCCCAGCAGACTCTGTTCCGAGGTCGCGGTAGGTTGTGTAGCCAGCAAGAAGAGCAGCACGGCAATGGTTAGTCGCTCGAATCGTCCGCTCTATAATGCTCTCATCTCGCATTTGATTCAACGATGGCGTTTCTTCGTAGGGATGCAAGAAAATATGAGTATGAGCATCGACCAGCCCGGGAAGAACACATCGACCTCTCAAATCGATATATGGCTCGTCAAATTCTCTCAGAGAAGCACCTCGTCTTTTGTACACTTTGGCAATCAGGCCAGACTCGGGATCCACAACGAGTGACGTATCCTTGACAAAGGCTTTCTTCTTGGGATCGAAGAGACAGTCGGTGTGAATCGTGTATGTCTTGTCCATCGTGCGCTTGGTCACCATCGTTGGCGTGAGAGACCCTGTCGATGAACTCGAAGAAGTAGTTGGCGTGGCGATATCTGGAAGAATCCCAATTCCAGGATATGGCGCACGAGGTGACATTGTGGGCAGAGCGGAGCCATTAGCGAAGCGAACACCGAGTTGCGGCGTACCTGAGCTGCAGTTGATGGAGGATTTGCATAAGCTCGGCGCATCCTAGTCTTCTTGTAGCTCCGAGATAAGCTTTCTGCAGATAACTCCGCAAGTCACATGCACCTGCCCGATTCGTTGCCGTTGTTGTTGGCTTCACCAGTTATAAAACTTATCAGGCTTCATTACCATGTCTCTTGTTTGTACCTTCCGCTCTTTTCCATTGCCTCAAGAAATTTCTCGGCCTCCGCCAAGTCGAGCTTTTGATGCTCCACGAATACATCCAACAGTGCCTGTCTTACGCCGTTGGGCATATTCCCCGAAGACCCGCAGACATAGACTTTGCCATTATGCGAAATCAGGGCCTCACATACTTCTGATCCACGTGCACGGATCTGGTCCTGGACGTACTGTCTTGGCTTGTCACTGTCTCTCGAGAATGCAGTGTAATGGCGTAGCTTCGCCGTGGTCGCGAACTGTTCCCATTCCTCACGAAAGAAGTAATCGGCTTTCTCGTTCCGACACCCGAAGAAAAGAATATCACCATCCAGTGCGATTTCTGGCGACTTGATAGCATTCTTGTCTGCCCACATGGATCTCTCGTGAATCATTGATCGCATCGGAGCAAGCCCCGTTCCCGGTCCTATCAATACGACCGGCACGGCAAGCTCGCTAGGCTGAACATCCAGATAGCCCTCCTGGATGCTAACATTGATCTGCTGCTGGTCTTCGAGTGTCGAGATGTATCTGGTACAGACACCATATCTCTTGCGCCATTTGATGATAGGACTTGGCGGATTGACAATGGCGATGAGAAGCTGAACCCTGGTGTTTCCTTCTTCGTTCGTCTTCAATGTACCACCGCTGGCAATGCTGAACTGTCTGCCGCGCATCAAAGGCAAAGCTGACAACGCGTATTGCCATGGTATTCTAATAGTTGTGAAGTCCATCATGACCTCGACGATGGTCCGCTTCGGTCGCGTAGTGTAGTCCCATAGTTCATCAATTAGTTCCGGGTTTGCCAGCTCGAGGAGACGTTCCTTCTGGTACTCTTCGTCTTCGTTGCTACTGCCCGCAAAATGTGCCAATTCAGCGAAGAAGGATCTGCGGGGAATGGACATAATATCAAGTACGTTCTCCAGAAGCCAGCGTAACGTGAGATGGACGCGGTCTAAGTCGAGATGCCGTAGCGGGGAGGGTGTCGACAGCTCAGAAGCTGATACCGCTTGATATGTAGTTAGTGAGAGAGGCTGATCTGCAACGTCTTGCCACTTCATGAGCTCGATGAAAGATTGAACATCCTCAGGAAAATTCTTGGGATATATTACCGCAACAGCTCCCGGACCATATGCAACCCTGTCTTTGATGCGAAGGTCCAATAGTCTTACATCTTGAAAATGAGTCGTGGCAGTGACGCGATCATTATGCTCTATGGTCGCAAGATGGGACCCTTTGACCGGCAATGGATCCACGGATGGAGTCTTCTTTCCTGAGCTCATAGTGGCAGGACAAGCTGCACCATTCGAAGCAGAAGAATGAGAATCATCCTTCAACTCAAGCTTCCATTTCGGCTCGACGAATTCGTCCTCCGGGATGGGCTGCAGACCATTTGGCAACGGGAAGATGTCCGACAGCTGTTTTTTGAGCTGGACGATCCACTCTCGAAAGCCTGCACTGTGGCCTTCAGGATGCTGCTCGTTGCCTTCGCCACGCTCGCAAATACTCTGGGCGCCAAGTTGCAAGAGCCGGCCATGCAACAATCGATGCGCTACATTATATTGAGCATACGAGCTGTCGCCCAGCCCAAATGACGAGAATCGCAATTTACGCAAAATTCCAGGCTTCAAGGCACTGCTGAGCAGTTTCTTCCAAAAGGCGCGAGCATTCTGCGGGAGCTCACCTTGGCCAGTAGTGGAAATGGCAAAGATCACCACAGTCGGTTTTACGAGATCTCTCAGTTGCACAGAATCGAGGTCAAGCACGGTAGTGTCGAAGCGTAGTCGTTCAGTCATGCGACCAGTCTCCTCCGCCACATCTTGAGCATTGCCAGTCTCCGAGCCATACAAGATCAAAGCATTTCGGCGTTGTGGTCTGTAATCCAGGTCAGCCTAGATCAAGGTGCCTCATTGCGAAGGCAAGCGCGTGGAAGAGCAAGCGGAAACTCAGATACGCAAGTACTGAGGCTTCGGCATACCGATGATCAAGTTGATGACTCTGCCTTCCATTTGCCAGCTTTGAGCCTGCTAACGCATCATCGGTCCTTTCCATAGGTGTTGTACGTATGATAGATGGACAACACAGGAGACGCCGGATCGCCTATTTGCCTCCCAGCCTGACAGAGTTGCCTGCTATAGTGCTGAATCATGTATATGTGGCGGGTGCACGAATTTTAATCTCGGCGAACTGTTCACTCTCCTGCGAGAGATGGAGTACTCGCTCATGATTGGCTGCGCATGGTTCTTGCCTCTGGCTGGACGCGATTTCCTTGCCAAGCTCCGTCAGACCCTGGCTGCCAGAATTGTGATGTCTCCTTTCTCGATGAGCTTCGCTTCTTGCTCTTTTCCATCGTCAAGTCAACAAACCATCAACACTACTCACCACCAAAAACTCCCGGATCTTGCCCTCTAAGCTAGGCAACCAACTCTCCGTAAGTGAATACCGCAATCTGCTTGTGACGGCGATGCGACAGCCACACGCGCATGTGCTGGACCGCTGGGTCGTGTGATGCATGGGTTTGATGAAATGGCTGACATGTGCTTTGACTACAGCTCGACAATCTGTTTTCCACAGCTCGACGAGTGTTCACGAAGTACTTCACTCACCGAAGTACAGTCCTCATTCAACGTCACATCTAAAACACTTCGTGCAAATCAAACACCGCCAATACAATGTCTGTCGACGCTGCCACTACCCAAATGGCAAACACCACCCTCAACGAGCCAAGCGCCACTGCTGAAGGCGCCAACGTCGGCCAAGGCGGCGACAAGCCCATCAACGCTTCACAGAATGAGGCTGTCATTGCCAGCGCCGCAGAGGGTCGGAGACTTTACATTGGAAACCTCGCGTACGCGACCACCGAGGGAGAGTTGAAGGAGTTCTTCAAGGACTACCTTGTGTACGTCTACGCTGGTCTCGGAATCCGGTCAAGAGAATGTGCGGCTGACATGAGATGATAGCGAAACCACATCTATCCCAACCAACCCACGCACTACTCGCCCAGTTGGCTACGCCTTCGTTGACGTATCCACGCCTTCCGAGGCCGAGCGTGCTATCAACGACTTGAACGGCAAGACCATCCTCGACCGCAAGGTCTCCGTTCAGCTCGCCCGCAAGCCTGAGCCAGCCGCCGAGAAGGCTGCTCCAGCTGCAGAGAACGCAGAGGGCGGCGAGGGTCAACAGCGCCGCCGCAACTCTACCCGAGGCCGTGGCCGCGGTCGTGGACGTGCTGGTCGCGCCGCCCGCGGTGGCCGTGGAGGCAAGCGTGAGACCAACGGAGAGGCTGGCGCCGAGGAGGCTACCACCAACGGTGCTCCAACCAACGTCCCAGGCCAGGTGAACCCACTCACCTCGACCACCAACGAGGCTCTCAGCGCTCAGCCAGGTGAGGCCGGCAGCATCACAGTGGACCCAAGCAAGGACGGAAAGAACAACGCAACTCGCCCACGCAAGCAGCGAGGCCCACCAGAGGACGGTGTCCCGAGCAAGACGAAGATTATGGTCGCCAACTTGCCATACGATCTTCGTGAGGAGAAGGTGCGTTGCCGCTATTACTCGTTATTCTGATGACTTGCTAACAATTCCTTCAGCTGCTCGAGATATTCGCCGACTACTCTCCAACTTCCGCCAAGATTGCTCTTCGACCAATTCCCAAGTTCATGGTCCGCAAGCTCCAGGCACGCAACGAGCCACGCAAGGGTCGCGGCTTCGGCTTCGTTACACTCGCTAGTGAAGAGCTGCAACAGAAGGCATGCAACGACATGAACGGCAAGGAGATCGAGGGTCGCGAGATCGCCGTTAAGGTCGCGATTGACAGTCCAGGCAAGGAGGACGAGGACCCAAACGCCCCAATCGAGGGTGAGGCCGAGACCGATGCCCAGCCTTCGACCGCCGAGGGCTCTGCCAACGTGAACACTGCCACCGCATAAGCAATCTGTCCTTGACACTATCCGCTTGCCATCCGGTTCTTAACTCTACTCCCCGATTACGAAGGCAGCCAATTGGCTGATCTGGCATGGGCAAAAGCGTGCAGCATTCAGGTCATCGGGTTGCGTTGCGGAACTGAGTGGTAGGCAAAGTACAAACCAATGACAACATAGATCTCGAGTTGCATTGTGCGTTACCATTCAACAAAGCTGTATTCGATGTAGTTTACGTAGATCCAAAAGAATTGATGAGAATCGGGCAGTTTCAGAAGCGAATTCACTTCAGAAGCAGTATCTGTGCTGTTTGTTTGCTCCATTACGGTGCTTGTCGATTGTCAACCGCGTGGCTTCCTCGGCTCAGTGAGAGCTTGAGCCGCGATCCGAAATCGCAAGCGCACTGACGTCTGTAAGAGAGGTGCTTCTGCCCACCTCTGGTTGCTCGACAAGCATTGGACATCTTTTACAATCGCTCAGGATGTCGTCGAAGCTCAGGATATTGGTGCCCGTGAAGAGGGTGATTGACTATGCGGTGAGCCCTGTCATTTGTGGCGTTGCAGCTTGAACATCGGACTGAGAATAGGACAATTCAGGTCAAACCGCGCGTCAACAAAGCACAGACTGGCGTGGAGACGAACGTCAAGCACAGCATGAATCCATTCGATGAGTTATCAGTGGAAGAGGCTGTGCGATTGAGGGAGAAGAAGAAGGACGTTGAAGACATTCTGGCATTCTCCGCAGGACCCGCAAAGAGTCAAGATATCCTCCGTACTGCTATGGCGATGGGCGCCGACCGGGGCATACACGTGGTAGAAGAGAAGACCGAGTTGGAGCCACTGGGTGTTGCGAAGCTGCTGAAAAAGGTCGTTGAGGACGAGAAGAGGAATCTCGTCATCCTGGGCAAACAGAGCATTGACGACGACGCCAACCAGACGGGACAAATGCTTGCCGGCTTATTAAACTGGCCTCAGGCGACACAGGCGAGTCAGATCGAAATCGATGGCGAAAGTGTCACAGTCACAAAAGAAGTGGATGGTGGTGTCGAAACTGTCAAGGCCAAGCTGCCGATGATCATCACGACAGATCTGAGACTAAACGAGCCGCGATATGCAAGCTTGCCCAATATTATGAAGGCGAAGAAGAAGCCGTTGGAGAAGAAGAGCTTGTCAGACTATGGAGTGGATGCGGCGAAGAGGCTGAAGACAATTAAGGTTACAGAGCCACCGGCGAGGCAAGGTGGTGGAAAGGTCGAAGATGTGGACGGTATGATCTCGAAGCTCAAAGAGTTGGGTGCGCTCTAAATGCGCGACGGCAGCAATAGAGCATTTGAAGGTTTGTATATATCAGACAAGATGCACTGAATGCGCCTTCGAAGCCACGCGTGTACAAAGTGGGTCCGCTTGCCTGAGGGTGCCTGGCAGAAGGCAACCAGCAGCACCTGAAGCTTGTCAACCTCAATACTCGACTCACCTTTCTCCTCACTTACAGAACCGCAGCTGCTGACAGACATTTGAAGTGCTTCATTTCATATCACTGCGGATGGTATCAGGACTCTGACCTAATCGCCACAAAGCCGCAGACCGAGCAGGAAGTCGCGCCACTCGCTCCAGCCTTGCAGAAGTAGGCGGCCTTGGTAAGTCTGATAGGCTCGACGATATCGCATATGTCTTGCTAATGCGATTCAGAAGTGCGTGGAGTCATATCGGGTAGCGGCGCGGCAGCCGTGAAGCTACCACTTTCACATGCGCGGACGTTAGAAACCCTGCAGGAGCTGCCGCACGCATTTAGCTTCCAAGCTTTCGACTCGCATCGCACAGAATCATCTCAAGTCATACAACGACAACTTGCGCATTGGCGCACCACTCATGTGTCTGTAGCGCTCAGATACATGCTCGCAGCAAGACGTTACATCTCTAAGAAATTGGAATTCTTGAGACGGCGTTGGAGTAAACGCAAGATGGCGAATATTCAGGGCTTCACCGAGCGCCAAAATGCTGCGCTCGGCAATGTGCAGGTCGGCGATCTCATTTTCGTGCAGAAGGTCGTGCAGCCTCAGTATGACGATGAGTCCGACCAAGATGATGACTACGACGAGGACGATTCCGATAACCAGGACGAGAACGAAGAGGACGACGATGCTGCTGGAAGCGAAGCCGGAGATGGGGATGGAAACGAAGATGAGCAGTCTGAGGCCGAGTCAGAAGACAGCAGCGAGAGTGAGGACTCCTCCGTAGACACGGGCAACACCAGCAGCACTAGCATCACGCCAGTATTCGCACCAACCATGTACATTGTCTCGGCTGTCACGAAGACGTCTGACGGCACCATCGAGGACCTGCATATGGCGCCAGCCACCTTCGCCGAGAAGGCGGACGGAGCGAGCGGCGAGCATGTCTTCCACATCTACGGAAAGGATGTGTTGACGCATCACGGCGACTCGTGCGCATGTCAAGGTGCTAAGAGCATCCAGCAGATCGCCACGGACGAGCACTTCGTATTCTGGGCTACACCGAACGGCGATCACATCCGTCGATTCGTCGCTACAAATCCTTCTCGACGATGCATTGCGAATTGCCGCGACGGCTGGCTCAATAACGTACAAGAGCTGGATGGCATGATCAAGGACTACGATGTACCTCTTCTCTCCTGGGAAAGAGCACTTCCTGGCTACTTCATGAAGCCGATTTGTCCAGTCTGCGTGGGCGCTGAACTCGCAAAAGAGCAGCAAGATACGCAACTTATGTTGCTCAATATCGGCCCCGAAAATGCCCAGGATCTCATGGGCGCTATCGTTGAGTTTATGGGACGTCTCAATCCACGTCGCACACAGGAACTCGGTTATAGGTTCGAGCAATTTGACGAGCGCAAGTGGGGATTCGGCGCCTTTGACGATATGCTGTCAGAGAGCGATGGAGAGGATGATCGGGGCCAGTTCGAGCACTGGGATGAAGCTATGGACCCAAGCAACCATGCACCAGAGCGTCCAGCGTCCGACGCGACCATTGCTGAATTGCCACGCAAGACTTTCGGCGAAGTGAAGCAGGAGGATGATGCCAGCGACTGCATGATCTGTGCCACGGAGATGAAGGACGACTCGCCTGTTCTTGAGCTCCCATGCGGTCACACGGCTTTCGATGAAGAGTGCATCATCAGATGGCTCAAGCAATACGACAGCTGCCCGGCATGCCGAGAGCAAGTCAAGACTGCGAGCTCTGAGAATGAAGAGGAAGCGAAGGTCACTCCAATGGCTCCTCTGCCGCCTCTATCTCCTGGAGATTCTGGTGATGACTTCTCGATGGTCAACGGTGCAGGCATGAGTGGTGTAGCGGCTATGGAAGCTGCAATTGCAGCGTCGCTCGCAGCAGCAGAGGCACTTGAGGCCCAAGCTGAGATGGATGGAGAGGACGCCGTTATGTCGGACGAGTAGGATCGAGGTCGTGCTTGTGCTATAGGAGTAAGAGCGAATCGGCAAGCATTAGAGCGAGGCGTTCGGGCATACTTGATTAGCAAAGCGCTACAGGTTATGTGGGAGGGGCTTTGAGACCAGGTCATTGAGCATGATCGAGGTGCTTTTGTGCGATGTTGCTTGACTGAGTTACCTAATATGTGATTCTTACAATGCGACGAAATGTGTTCTTCGCCATGCGCAGCAGTTCTGCGAGCTTCGATCCGACGTCACCCGATGTTGCCTCCATTCCCATCTGCACAACATTCACTACAGATCTGCTTCCGTCATAACACAGTGCAACAACATGATCTTTCAATAGGAAATACCACGATAAATCCCTCGCAAGATGATAGCGAATCGAATAATGCTGGCCATGAGGCCGGTCCTGCGATCCACGAACACAAGAAGCTTCACCACGTCGCGCATCTCTCCGCTCAATTTCCGAAGCAATCACCATCAAGGTCCTGCAACTCGCACCTTCACCAGCGCTACGAGATTGCAATATACTTCGCGAAGACCATGGCAAGAAATCTGGCGCAAAGGTCAACAGCGCACTTACAGACGACAAGCCTTCAACTACCAGCGCTACGAAGCTTCGAAAGGCCTATTCCTACGATGGGCCTCGTCACCGACCTTCTATTACCAAGTCGCCGGCCTCTCAGGCGTGGCTGCGACTGTCTACATCTACAACCTTGAGACCGTCGACGTAAGCGGGAGACGCAGATTCAACATAATATCACCAGAATTGGAGAAATCTATGGCAGAAGGACAATCTGAGCAGGTTCTGCAGCAATTTGGACCAAAGATCATGAGTGAACGCAGTAAAGAGCATAGACAGGTAGAGAGGGTGCTACAGAGACTGTTACCGCATTCTGGTCTTGAGGGTGAGCAGTGGGAGGTACATGTCATCGATTCTGATGAGAAGAATGCTTTCGTGATACCTGGCGGGAAGGTCTTCGTATTTCGCGGCATTCTGGATATTTGTCAGGGCGATGAGGGTCTTGCCGCAGTGCTGGGACACGAAATCGCGCATAACGTCGCACATCACGCTGCGGAGAGGATGAGCAGGATGTCGCTTCTGTCGGCGGTCGCTATATTAACGAGTGGCTTTCTTGGAGTAGATTTCGGACTAGTAAGACTCGTCAACAATTTCGTCTTCGATCTGCCAGGAAGCAGAAAGGAGGAAGAAGAGGCGGATTTTATTGGCTTGCTCATGATGGCTGAGAGCTGTTATAATCCTGAAGCTGCAATGGGGATATGGCAACGTATGGAAGTCTACGAAAAGAGCATGGGTGGAGCGCCGCCGCAGTTCCTGAGTACGCATCCGAGCTCGCACGCCAGACTTGAGAAGATTCGGGATTGGTTGCCGAAGGCTCAGCAAAAGTTGGAAGACAGCGACTGCGGTATGACAGGAATGTATGCGCAGCGCTTTGGGAGTGCAATGCAGGACTTTCCGCGCTGGAGGTGAGACGAAAAGAGAAGAATCCGATGCATATGATATGATACCCGAACAGATTTATGGAAATCTACGCTCAATCTTACAATGGCGAAGAAGGCAACGCAAGGTCTGCACTACAAGCCAGGACGCGGGCGAGTAGGTCGCAAGACGCATGAGTGCTGCTGCAACGTCTGTTGACAAGGCAAGCGTTCAAAGTGCTACTTGCCCGGTTCACCTCAGCCTGATGCGCATCTAGAAATGCAGTGCTCATATGGTGGAGCTCTGGTGCCAGCCGAATGGGCAGGTCACAGGAAGTGAATCAGAAGATGCAGGGAAGGTCAAACGAGCGGCAGTCAGGCTGAACATGAAGACGCGTCAATTATGACTTGCCTACGCCTTGCCGCCGGCTCAGATGGCTCTTGGTCGAGCTGTGGCGTTATTGGTGGGCGTTGCGCGCTATCAGCGACTGGGATCGAGCTCTGGCCGACCCCAGCCTTCTGGATCAATATCACAAGCCTTGCTGGACTCTGATGGCACGCATAGGCAAGAGCGAGGCAGTTGATACGAGTTCACCCTACGAGCTCCTGGAAGATAAGAGCTTGGAGCTCATACAGGCACTCGTCGATAGGCGAAGTTGCTACTTGAGGATAGGTCCATCCGACAATGCGAAGCGTACCTGCATGAAATTTGCGTACATTCCATGGTCACCACATGTTGTCGATGCGGAGAAGTGTCTGCTCGAGCAGCAATAAGCGATTGATGCTTGTCTTACGGTAGGCATAAGAGGTTCTCATTTGTGCTCTATTTGAGCTTGCTTGACCTCACGTCACCTCCCAGATTCTCATTTCAAAATGGCAGCAGTGAGTGCACCATATCTTTCACAGCGATTGGACTAACAAGCATGAAGAGCATTATCGAGGCCACCATCGAAGAGCTCCAACAAGCTCTGAAGTCTGGACAAACCAATTCCGTCGAACTCACAGCGAAACACCTCCTTCGCATAGCGAAATATGACAGACGAAACCTTTACCTCAATTCTACTCCCATCATCAATCTCAATGTCTTTGACGAAGCGCAAGCCAGCGATGACCTCCGCGCTGCGGGACAAATCCGATCAGACCTTGAAGGCATACCATGCACAATCAAAGACAGCTACAAAATCAAAGGCATGACCGTAGCTTCCGGATCACCTGCTTTTCAGAACTTGGTAGCCACCGATGACTCCTTCGTGGTCTCACAAATTAAGAGCGGTGGTGGAGTCATTCTCGGAAAGACAAACATGCCTCCGATGGCCGCAGGAGGCATGCAAAGAGGCGTCTATGGAAGAGCCGAAAGTCCTTACAACGCAGACTACCTGACAGCCGCATTCGCCTCCGGATCATCGAACGGCTCAGCTACAGCCACCGCAGCGAGCTTCGGCCTTTTCGGTATGGGCGAGGAAACTATATCTTCTGGCCGTTCTCCGGCTTCTTACAACGGTCTCGTGGCGTACACTGGATCTCGTGGCATGATCTCGATTCGTGGAAATTGGCCCTTGTTTCCGAATTGTGATACTGTGGTGCCGCATACGAGAACTGTTGAGGATATGTTCGCTTTGCTCGATGTGCTTGTTGCTCATGATGATGAGAAGCATTGTGATTTTTGGAGGGAGCAGCCGTTTGTGTCACTGCCGGATCCTGAGGATGTGAGGCCGACGAGTTTTCTGGAGCTTTGTGATAAGGAGGCGCTGAAGGGGAAGGTGCTTGGTGAGTACTCTCCAAGGTGTAGGGCTTGAGTGCATTTAAAGACATTGACTGACTGTTATAGGTGTACCGAAGATGTATATCGGCGGCGATGATCCTGCTGCTCTCCCAGTGGCCCTTCGACCGAGCGTGAAGCAGCTATGGGAGAAAGCTCGAAAGACGCTGGAATCGCTTGGTACTACAGTGGTAGAAACGGACTTCCCGATTGTGACCAACCTCGAGAAGCCCCCGAATGGCGAGAAGCCTACGACACCATACTTTACACCTGCACACAAAAATGAGATCGATATGGTCCAGATGATGGCTTATACATGGGACGACTTCTTGGCAGCCAACAACGACAAGTCCTGTGTGACTACTCTTGCCAACGTCGATCCCGCTGAGATCTTCCCTCCTCCACCTGGAGCGCTACCAGATCGCTATGGCCCGGACGACCCGCTCGTCAAATGCTCTGCGTTAGTCGACGCTGTCAGGGGAGGTCGTGTAAAGACATTCGACGTCCCAGAGCTAGGTCCCAAACTCCAAAGGATCGAAGAAACCCGTAAGCTCGACTTCGAAGCATGGCTTGTTGCAAATAAGCTGGACGCAGTAGTATTTCCATGCCAGGGTGACGTCGGAAAAGCCGATGCAGACAAGAACGAGGAATCTGCTCGTGATGCTTGGAGAAATGGCGTCCTATACTCCAACGGCAATTGCGCGATACGACAATTTGGCATTCCTACTTTCAGCGTGCCTATGGGGAATATGAGCGATATTGGGATGCCAGTCAACCTCACTTTCGCTACGAAAGCGTATCATGATCCTGAGATCTTGAGGTATGGGTATGCTTTTGAGACTGCTCATCAAGGAAGGGTCGTACCTCCTAGGACTCCACCTCTGCCGACTGATAAGCTGGAACCTGGTGCTGGAATTGCTTCTGATAGCAAACCTCCGGTGCTTGATGTGACGGCTAAGAAGACGGCAGAGGGTAAGATCGAGCTCATAGGATCTGCTTCGGGAGACCTGACATCTCTAACGATCTATGTCGATGGTGTTGAGGCTGTATCCATTGAGCCAAGTGGAGGATCATGGACAGCACTCGTGGATGCCCAGCCGCATGAACAAGAGAAGGTTGATGGGAAGAAAGTACCTGACATTGCGTTGGCTATGATCGTCGTTCTTGCGACGGGAAAGTCTGGTCGTTCAGCTGGAAAGCTGCTGTTCGCATAAGAGCGAGTCTGACATGTGAAAAGCTCCCGTCTGGGCACTACGTAGTTCTAGTAATCCTCCACACCTCTCCACATTGGATGTACCCAAACCAGAATCATCTTTTGTGCTCTCATCGCTTTGGACAAAAGAGAAAGTTTCAAGAAGACGATCTAGGGTAATCTTGGTGTCCGAGACATATTTTTGTAGGAAATAGCTATTCCGAGACTTGGATGGCAGCGAAAAGGTCTTCGAACGACACTAAATCGAGCTGCAAATCCCTCTCAGCTAGCAGTGGGAGTCCGAAACAGACGATGCTCGAACGGTTCTTCAGTTTTGTGAGAGCATGGATTCACAATTTCGAAGGTTTCCTGGACTGAAAATGTAACACAACTAGAGACTGCTGTCCAAACACGTCCAGGACAGAGGAAACATCAGTAAGCCCCGCCAAAGCCTCGAGCATTCGCGGCAATGAAGACGTAGAATCGTCTGACCAGATTTGAAGGCAATCTTCAATCCAATAATCGCCTCGGTAAGGTCTCAGTATCAATCTCAGCTTCTGGACAACAGAAACGTCCGTACACACGCGCTCTCATTACCGTCCTTATTTCTCCATCGTCTCCGAAACCCTGCATGCTTTCATCGGTCTATTTCACTTGTCTTCCTCCGTTTTCTTCTTCTTCTTTCCCTCCGCCTTGCGCGGCATACCAAGAGGTCCGTAACGGCTTGGAGGCATTGCATTTGCAAGGTCTTCAGCGGTGATCCCAGAAGTAGACGTTACCCGAGAAACTTGAGCTGCTTGGGATGAAGATCTGGTAGATTGCTCTCGAGCCGGACGGATGTTGGAAGTTGGTCGAGCACGGAGAGCTGCTGGAGAGTGCACCTCGCGATCCTGACGCATGAAGGTGCTGACTGGTGCAGAAATAGCTTGCGCAACATGTCCCTCTTTAATTGAGTTGACAGAGGGACGAGATATCTGTTGTCTGTTGCTTTGGTCCAACGATTCTCTACTCTGACTGTTGATGATGCTGTTTGACGCGAGGATCGATTGCGAAGCACCATCGGAAGGTGTGCGGGTAGTGTCTTTGGCGTTTGGAGAAGAGAATCGAGGAGGAAACGGAGGAGCCAGCAGACCAGAAGCGTTTGCTGACTGAATTGCTGAGTATGGCGGCATGGGCATAGATGCAGGAGAAGTCGTAGCACGACTTAAGGCCGACTGCTCTGCGCCTAGAGTTGGAAAGCCAAAGTGGCCACGCTTCGCTGGGTACTCTCCTGCTTCAAACGATGGCATTGGCGGCCGTGGAAGTGTTCTCACTGGTGCAGTGATCTGTGGCAACGATCCGTCTTCCTCTGTCTGTTCCTCCTGCTCAATCAGCTTCGGACTCAACGGTCTTGACAGTCTCCCATCCTTCTGTGAACCATACTTCTCAACCACAGCTTGATAATACCTGTTTTCGAATTTGAAGCCTTCATCGAAGACAGCCTTGCCCTGATCGCAATGCTTCAAATGCGTTGTAATGAAGTCACCCAGATCGCAGTGGCGGTATCGACCGCACGCACAGCTGTACACTACTAAGTCGCGATCAGAGTATCCACAGTGTGCTGCAGCTTCATTCAGGTTCTCCCAAGTTCCGTCACAGGCGGGACACCCGTAGAGCGTCATGTTGTAAGATCAGGTCGAGGGTGTGACCAGAGTAATGAAGCGCGCTGTTGAGGAGACCGGCGACGGTTCTGAACAGACTGATTTGCGAGTCCGACGTTGGCGCTGTTCCCCGTGGTGCTGTGGAAAGGTGGGCGGTTGATCTCTCCATTTTAAATGGGTGGAATGGGAGTTTGGACCACTTGCAAACGGAGGTCGAGTCTTCTAGCGCTCTCTGTGAGGTGTGAAGATGCAGTTGTTTTCACGTTGCTTCTTGAAGTGTTGTCGAAGGCTACAGAGCTTGGTGCTGTCTGTTGTGATGCTGGTCCAATAGATATAGCGGAACTTTGTTCGCATTCGCCTTGAGTTGATGACATTCGATGTCAAGAGGGCGGGCAACGGCGCTGTAGAGCAAATCGAGGGTCATTGATTGGGGATGGGCTGTCAGGCGTGCTTGTCGTGTAAAAGTAGAACGAGGGAGGACCTGAGAGAAAGCAATCACATTTCGTTCATCTGAGCTACGCAAAACGGCGCCAGCCCAGGTTCGTTGGCACCATAACATCGTTCGTTCGCCTGACACCACTCATGCATGTAACGCTCTCTACCCTTGCGGAGCAAGATAACATATCTGCTCAACGCTCATCTTGACCTCCCACAACACCAACTCCAAGCACCCTCAACCTAAGAAGTCTGCAGTGCAGCTTGTCTCACGCCTTCTGTGACTTCCTCCAGAGCATCGCCAGCCTTGGGGTTCGTCTCTGCACCATCTTTCTCCACCGCCTCAACACTCTTGCCTTCGAGATCGCCAGCGGCCTTAGCACGCTCTGCAGCTTTCTTTGCCTTCTTTGCGTCCTTCTCGGCCTTACGAGCTGCCTTCTTCTTAGCTTCTTCTTCCTTAGCCTTCTTCAATTCGTCGCCACCAAACATCTCCTTCCACTCCTGCGCCTTCTCTGGCTTGATCATCTTGAACAAGTGCTCGGCCTGGCCAATTTTATGACCAGCTGGAATCGACTCCGCCGTCCACTCGTCGGGGATGATCAAGAGCTCTGCCTGCAATTGGCTGAGAATTGCGCGTGTGGTAGCTGGCATGTATGGCGCGATGATGGAGGCGAGGATATGAATGTGCTGCACAGCGAGGTTGACAACTGCATCGCAGCGAGCACGCTCATTCTTGAAGAGGTTGTTGTCGATCTTGTTGGCTTGCAGGAGGCCGTTTCCTAGCGAGGAGAATTCGCGTGCGGTCACAAGACCGCCCTTGAGATGCACAGCGTCCATCTCCTTTACATACTCCTTCAATTTCGCATTAGTATCGGCAACATGCTGCTTGAGCTGGTCATTGATCTCAGATGGTAATGAGTCCTTCGGCCAGGCTGGAATGATACTGTCATAGGTTTCAGGCTTGTTGACGAACTTCAAAACGCGGTTCACAAAGTTTCCGAAGTTGGCCAGTAGCTCAGTGTTGTTGGCTGTTACAAAGCTGTCCCACTCGAATTCGGTGTCCGAAGTTTCTGGTCTGCGCAAGAGGAGGAAGTATCGCCACACGTCAGCAGATACACCGGTGGCCTTGGCGCTGTTACCGAACACTCCAATGTTGCGCGATTTGCTGAACTTGCCATGCTCGTAGTTGAGATACTCCGTAGTGGAAAGTGTGTTCAGCATGGTCCATTTGTCGCCAGTGCCGAGTTGCGAGCATGGAAAGACGACAGTGTGGAAGGGTACGTTGTCCTTGCCCATGAACTGGTACAGCTGGACGTTTTCTGGGTTTCGCCACCACTTCTCCCAGTGCTCAGTGTAGGTCGCAGTGATGCTGACATAACCGATGCAAGCGTCAAACCACACGTACATGACCTTATCGTCGTAACCAGGAAGCGGTACAGGAGTTCCCCATTTCAGATCACGAGTGATACCTCTGGGCTTCAGACCCTCTTTCAGCCAAGCATTCGTAATGTTGATGCCGTTGTCACTCCACACTCCATTCTTGTGACTCTCAGCGGACCAGGCATTGACTTGATCTTGTAGCTTGTCAAGCAGAAGGAAGGCATGCTTCGTCTCGCGTGCTTCGGGTCTGGCACCATCCAGCTTACATCGTGGGTTCTTGAGGTCAAGCGGGTCGAGCAGATGTCCGCATTTATCGCATTGATCTCCTCTTGCATCGTTGTAGCCGCACAGTGGACACTCACCCTCGACGAATCTGTCTGCCAAGAAGCCGTTGTGCTTTGTACAGTACGGCTGGGTTGTAGTCCGCTCTTCTAAGTATCCATTCTTGTGCAGCTTTGTGAAGATGTCTTGTGCAATGTCCGTCTGCTGTTGCGTTGGTGTTCTTCCAAAGTGGTCGAATGCGATCTCGAACCAGTCATAGACCTCCTTATGCAGCTTGTTGTACTTGTCGCACAGTTGCTCTGGCGTGACACCCTCTTCTATCGCCTTCGTCTCTGTCGCCGTACCGTACTCGTCTGTACCGCATATGTATAGGGTAGGATTGCCTCGTGCCTTGCTATACCGCGAGAAGACATCTGCGCTCAGAACTGAGCCGATGATGTTGCCCAAATGCGGCACATTGTTCACATATGGCAATGCGGAGGTGATGAGAACGTTCTTCTTGCCCTCTTCGGGTAGGATGACTTGCTTCACGCCGTTCGTGGCCATGTCGCGTGCGCTAGAGATATGGCTTCGATACGCTTGATTCAGAGCAAAAGTGGTCACAGCAAGAAACAGTCATCTCTCAGACACAAATTCATGGCGTTTCGTTTCCCCGCGAGACGCACCTTTCGCAATCCGGCCCCTGCATAATCAGCCTTATCGGCGGTGCTATCCGGGAACCTAGATCTACTTCTCCCGCCTCCTTTCACACTCCCCATCTCAGAATATCGCTTTTCCATCCTATGACAAAATGGCCTCGCTCGCCGAGAGACTACCTGGCACGTATCGGCTGGAGTCATACGTGTCCTGGCCCACCTCTGACTCGAAGATTCAAAGAGTAACATATCCTATGAGCAAGAACGTCACTGGATTCATCATGTACTCACCAGACGGCTACATGTCTGCACAGCTCCAGATGCCGGGCCAGAAGAACTTTTCGCCTGACTCTGAGCAATCATGGGCAGAGGCGGGAAAGCGATTCTTCGCCTACAGTGGTCCTTATTACATCACCATTGAGAACGGCGAAGAAGTCCTTCGACACAGCTTTGAGCTTTGCGTAACTCCGGATCGTATTGGAGAGCTTGAACTTCGCAGTTGTGAGCTTCGCGAAGATGACAGTGTGCTGGTCCTTGGTGGCAAGGAGACTGTCATGGTCAAAGGTGATGAACGTGTGCCGATTTTGCGGTGGCGAAGAGTTGTCAATAATGCAGGCGCATCTCCTCCGCCATCGCAGTGAGGAAGATCAACGAAATATCAAGATCATGGGCTCTGTCTGTGGATCCAAGTTCCGCACTTATGGCAACATGGCTGCAGCCTGGAGGCTAGCTGCGGCATAAATGGCTCCATGAACTGGCATTGGCGGTGCTGCCATGGTCGTGTTGGACTCTTCTGGCGGGTCTCCGCGCACGAGGACCATCACTGACATTGGCATACAGGCAACAACACCGCAGAACGCAGGGTCGGGATAATCGACATACATGCAAATTTCATTCCTTCATAGTTCCTCCCACAGAGCCATGGCACTATGGTCGCCAGCCAATTCGGCGGCAAGCATGTGCTTTCGACTCTTCAGTGGCCGTCACAATGGTCTGCTCTAGGTGTCCAGTCCCCAATCACGAAGCTTCCCAGGAATGTTCCTCCTAGTATCGACATGAAGTATCCAACATTCATTGTCATCACCGCCAACATCCTGGATCGAGTGTCAGCAAACAGATCTTGGCTTGGTACAATTTGGAATGACCTACAGCAGATAGCTCACGCCCGCAAGGACTGTGTCTAAGGATGCTCGCGCTAGAGCTTCATTAATGTTCCATGGCCGTCCTGAGCCGGCGACCAGCTGCCACCGGACCTTGTCATCCAGATCTGATCGCAGTATGGACGTGTCTTTACGATAGCTATACCAGACTAGCAACGCTGCGAAGTTCTGCCGGATCGCAATTATTCCTCGAAACAGCGCAGCAAGGATGATAAGAAAGATGCATGTCCCCACGTACTGGCCGGTCGTGTTTGGTGTCCAGCTCTCGGAGTACAGAGGGGTCGATGTCGAGGTGAAGAAGGTCATCATCATGTCAGACATGCCCATCATCATCGAGCTTCCACTCATATCCATCGAGCCGTGTCCCGACATGTCGGAAGTTGAGGACGCCATGGCTCCGCTGGAAGTCGCGGTCATGGACATTGACATCGAGCTCGTGTCCATGTTCAGGATTGTGGTCGTTGGTGAATTGCCGGGCGGCAGGAATTACGAAGTTCCGATATGCTTAGATGTCGACTTCAGGTCCTATTCGATTCCCAGAAAGCGATGTCCAATACAGCAAGTCGACGTTCTCAAGCAAGCGACAAGAATCGGCGCTGAAGTAACGGTGATGGCGAGTTCTTCTGCACCAAGGAACCTGCTCAGAGCGTGAGACGAAATGCAGGACGAAGATTCAATAACCTCAATCCACGCTCAAACGTGCTCTGCAGCCTCAAGCCCCGGCATCCCACTCATCGCAATTCCGATTTGCAACTCCACCGCATCTCTACCAGTCTCGTGCCGCGAAGAAGAAAGAGTGCCGTAAAGCCGTCAGAACTCCCGCAAACTTGCTCACTGTTAATCCTTGGCGCTGCCGATACAGCCTTTTTGGGTTAGCGCCATTTCGGTCACCGTCAATCAAATGCTCTTTGAGCAGAAAAGGTTCGGTGCGAGCCTTGAATCAAACCTGACATGGTATAGCAGGGAGCATGAGCTGGGATCCTGATGTGACTTCAGTTGCGTGTTCGAGCGTGTCCACCGCGTGGGATGAAGGGATTGTTGCAGGGACTCTTAGGACCTCTTGAGTTGCACTCAATTTTCGCTTACGACCTTGATGAAGGATTCTGAGTGAATGAGCAAGATACGTCGTGTCGAGGGTGTCCACTTGAGTGCGTTTGAGGCTCAGACGACAAGGATCTCTGATCTTGAGATGATAGCTTGTGTGATACTCTCCTGGACTTGCTGACCTTTGCACGAGCTGCGACTTTCTCTTCTGGCCTGATCACCTTCATCACCATCATATCAGGCTGTGGCTCTCACGGAAGCCGATTGCGGACCTTTATAAACATCTTGAGCGCGCACATCTAATACGCTCACCATGGCTCACTCTCACATGGCGATGAGCATGGACTCGCCACCGCGATGGCTCGATCAACCAGTCATGCTGCACTCCTCCCGAGCGTATAAATGCTCACTGAACCATACAGAACAGTGTGAATATCAACAAGGATACTGGCGATTCTGGTATGAGCTCGACCATCGATATGCGCTGCCAACCGTGGCCTTCTTCATGACGGCAATAATATTGTTCGCAATCCCATTCGTTCTGGCCCCATTCGTTTCAGCAACAGCACAATCAAAGCAAGTGCGCAGGACTCTTGCTCTAAATCGCTACCTCAGCTATCGCGCCTATCGAATACCTCTCTTCAATTGGAATTCAGCGCCTGTAGGTGTGCTACTGCTTGGTGCTGTAGGGACAATATTCTTCTTCAGCATGACTCTCGGCCCAAAACCGTACTACTGGCCGAACGAGAAGAACCCAGAAACAGGCAAAGTCACATTATCTTTCGGCAACTCACCTCCGATTGCATCGAGGTCGGGATGGATGTCGCTGGCCTGTTTACCATTCATTATAGCTACGAGCAGCAAGAGCAACATGATCACAACAATCACAGGGGTCAGTCATGAGAAGCTACAGGTCTTCCACCGATGGATCAGCTATGCATGCTTTGTATTGGCATTGATACATACCTTTCCCTTCATCGTATTCCATATCTGGAAAGATGATATGGTCAAGAGCTGGAACGAGGATGTCTTTTACTGGACAGGTGTTGTAGCACTACTGGCACAGGTACGCTGCACGATCTCTTCACCTACCCCTCACGGCAGAACTAATGTGCTGAACAGGCTTGGCTGACTTTCGCCTCCTTCTCTCCTCTGCGAAACTTGTGCTACGAGTTCTTCAAGGCCTCGCACTTTCTCGCCGCACTGGTCTTCGTGGTCTTCTTCTTCCTACATTGCGACTTCCGGCTTTCATCATGGGACTACTTCATCGCGACAGGTGTCATATTCTCGCTCACCTTCCTACACAGTCAGCTTCGAATCTATTTCCAGCATGGTCTCAAGAGAGCCAACATAAGTCTCGCCTCGAATGGCTTCATCAAAGTTTCGATCCCAACCAAGACGACATGGGCGGCTGGTCAGCACTACTTTATCCGCTTCATCGGCTTAGGCACACATGGCCTGACAACACATCCTTTCACGGCATGTAGTCTACCAAGTAAAGCCCACTATTACGAAGCGAAGGATAGCGAGCTAGTCTTCTACATTCGACCACAAGGTGGCTTCACCGCTCGACTTGCAAAGTTTGCCGAAAAGCATCCAAACGCCTCCATGCGCGTACTTCTTGACGGGCCATGTGGCGGCATTGACATGCGTAAGCTTGCTTCAAGTCAGAATACACTAGCTTTGGCAGGAGGCTCAGGAGCTGGCTGGCTTCTGCCACTTATCGAAGCATTCCTTCGAAGAAGAGATTGTTTCTCAGCTGGATGCGATCCAGAGACCGGGAGGATGGGAGCTCTCTGCGATGGCGAGGGACCAGAAATGAAAGTCATTCTGGCAACTCGGGATCTTGCGACGCGCAACTGGTTCGAAGAAGCGATTTGCGAGCTCCTCAGCGCGAGCTTGACGGGATGCTGCCCTAGTGGTCTGAGTGTTGAGATATACTACACTGGAAGGGAAGAGAACACGATTGCACCAAAGCAGACTGGACAATTCTTGCAAGCTCTTGATGAGCCTGAGAAGGCACTCGACGCTGAGATCAATATCGCGGCGAAGGCTTCCTCGAAATCATCCGATTCTGATTCGGAGAAGGTCGGATCTCTATTGAATCCCACAGATCATGCTTCAAGACCGGACCTCCCAGCCATCATTAGAGAAGCCGCTACGGAGAGCACGAGTAGTATGAGAGTATTCTGCTGTGGACCTTTGAGCATGCAGAATGATGTACAGAACGCGGTCGCAAGGGAACAACTCGCTGTTATGAAAGATGGCAGTAAGGATGTTTATTTGCATATGGAGCATTTCTCATGGGCATAGACTAGTCTTCGCAAATCACAATTGGTCCTTCTCCATCCACTCTCAACGACCTCAGTACACCCTCTTCAACCTCCTATCCAATCCCAACCCCAAACAAACACCAATTATAACAGCAGCTTCGTCAAGCACAGCTTTGTCGTGAAGGAAGACATGGATTAATGTGGCGATTACGACCAGAAGGCCGCCCGTAATGAGTCGATCGAGAGTTGCGCCGTGGCGTGGATGATCGCTGAAAATTCCCAGAACGCCATGAGTCAGGTTCTTAGCTGCAACGAACCAGATTAAAGAGAAGAAGACCTGGATCGCGATACCGAAGGTCGCTAGAGATGTGTGGAGGAGGGCTTCGGTGTAGTGTTTTGGGGCTGAGAAGATGGCCATTGTGGTTAATGGTGATGGGAGTTGTCTTGATGATCTTGGAGAGTTGACTTGTTGTGTTACGGTATATGATCGTTGTATTGTTTTGACTATTTGTGGTGTATTTTCTTTCTATCGTTGAACGTTGTGATGTCGTATTCTGGACATCTGTGAAGCTTGTATTCATCATAAGTCATGCATTCCAGACCAGAAGCGGACGACCATCCTTTGTCTTCGGGATCGCGACTTGCGTCAGGCTTAGGAATTTATGACGTTGAAAATCACTCGCGTGACAGAATGTCAGTTTTGATGGCCAACTAAGAGCATTCATTTGACTCTTTCTCAGGTCTGGCAATGAAGTTGGAGAGTCTTCGAAAGCAGCCAGGAGAGTCTCGTAAGCGTGGAAGAGATACTTCAGGATACTGAACGCGAATGTGAAATTCGATGTAGCATTGGTACCATGACTGGTTAAGAAAGTATTCGTGATAACGCCACTACAACTGTGTCAGCTCTGAAGTATGCAGTCCCAGCTTCGTTTTAGGTTCCACAAGCTGTGGAGTGTAGTTGTCATGGAATACTTACAGCACTCGGTCCACTCTGCGGCTTTGCAGAATCAACGTCCTGAGTCTTTCTCCTTGCGGACTATAGCATCTATCTCAGCAGCAAGCTTGTCTCGTGCAACCAAGTCATCCCAATTGGAAGCCAGTCGACCTTGTAAGGAGCTGTCTTGTGTCGCTTCTCGCCATCTGTGTATTGAGGTCTCTGGTCGGTCCTGTTGTCTCTCAAGTGCAGCGAGGTCGAAAGGCGTGATCGTTCGTTCTTGCCCGATCCGATCAGGTTGTGCTCGAGCAGTGGTCTGAGTGTTGCAAGTTAAATTTACTTCATGCTGCCATGTCGAGCTCCTAGGTTGAGCTTTGGTTCTGCATCATGTAGTCAGGTAAATGGGCTTGGTAGCACTTTTCGGAGAGGACTCACGAAGAAGAGGTCGACATTTCAGTTGATCCAAAGTGGCAGTCTGCGCATTTCTGAGTGAAGCAGATTCCCGTCTCCTACGAACATATTTGTACTCCGAGGAAGTGCATGGGGCCTAGCGATCGATCTTGGAGCCATGAGGCATGAGTGCAAATGGAATAGCAAGCGTGCTGCCCATCGCTGCTTATCCGTCCATACTGTCTCGTTCTCTAGTATGTTTGTGTCGCATGTGTAAAAGAATAGTGCAAAAGTAGCGCAAAAGTAAGGGAAGGCGGCTCATCAGATGCCGTATCGGCATGCAGTCAAGCGACCAGAGCCTCGTTCCGGTCCTCGGCTTGCCGTTGCGGTCCGTTCATACCTAGGCTGTGTTCAAAGGTGCTGTGTGCAAGCTTCTTAAAACTGAACTTGAGAGCACCCACCAAGTTTGATATCCTTCATTGTCCGAGACATGTTTTCCCTCAGAGCACTCCCAAACTTTGGCCTGGAATGCTTCTATACAACACCTGCTTCCTTATGGGATGACCTTCTGCACCGTTGGATCTGAAGTGACAAGCTCTGAGTATTCTGCAAGGCAGCGTGCCGACCTGCCATCCGTCTGCGTCTTCATCCAGGGCTAATTTTCCGATGCGTGAACTGGAAGCCCATATCCAGGGTTGGTTGAGATGCCTAGCTACCCTGGATATGGGCTTCCAGCCCAGTTGTCAACGTGGCAGCGTTATCAGCAGAGCTAGCTCCCATGATCTATATGCACTGTGCAGAAAGGGCGCAAAACCAAGTGTAGCAGTGTGCAATTGTACCCCGCTTGCTCAAGTATAGTTTGCAGCAAGGCAAATTGTGGCAACGGGAAGGATTGGTTGTTTCCCCTAGCTCCCATGCACAATGGCATAGGTGTGCAGCTGCTCATCATTCAAGGCTTGTGTAACGACAAGGCCTCACAGACTCAGCCTCGACTAAAGGCTGCAGCAATGTCGCTTTGCCAAAGACGGCCACCTCGTGAGCTGTGCGAATGACGCCGTGGTAGAGTGGCGGTTTTGGGACCTCTTGAAGCTTTTCTTGCAATCGCGAGTCTGTTCTAAACATGATCGGGCATGGAGATTTACACGGTCGTGCACATGTCGCTCATGCCTCTTGGATCATCTAGATAGGGGTCATCATGACGAAGAACTGGGCGGCAGTCAAAAGAAAGATATGTGCTCTGTATGAGCAAGGGTACTCGGTACCAGCAATTCGCATCCGTCTCAAGGCCAGACACAATTTCGACGCAAGGTAGCGTTTTCCGAAAGGTCTTCTTGATGATATAGTCCTGATACCGAGCAGCGAGAGATCTTACCGTTCCAAGCTCAAGACCTGGAAAGCAAGGCGACGCGACACCGTGAAACAATGCGGGAAGCAAGCTCGACAGTCGTCCGCACCATCGCGAGATTGTTCGCCGTGGACTAATTGCAGTATATCGGACGCGGGTCCTCCAAGTAGAGAGGACTCTGTCATCGATGAAAGACGAATTGTACAGAAGCCATCCGTCAGCCAGCTGTATGAGGAACTCCTGGCTCGGCATAGCAGCGGAAACGCGCTCGAACAGATTTTCAATCAGTGCACTTTTGTCGAGGGCGAAACAAACATTCTGCACTTCGCGCTGCGAGAAGCTCCAGCATCGTCGAAATGGCAGGACCTATGGTTTGAGACAATACTCTCATACCTGGAAAGCAGGAGCATTAGCCTAGATCTTCAAGATTGCGAAGGCCGCACTGCGGTTGAGATTGCCTTGAGAAGCAACAGATGGCAGCGGTTAGAAGCGCTCTTGCGGCATGGCGCAGATTCCAATTGCATTGGGAGATCTCGGATGTCGCCGCTACAGATCGCACTGATATGTTGCGCCGCGCCAGAGACAATTCGGTGTCTCGTGCGATATGGCGCGGATGTGTCGAAAGCTTACCCTATCACGATCTATGGAGACCCCGTCTTGCGGGCAGCCTACACGCCTCTTACTTTCGTTGTCGAGAGAATCATCGAGGGCGATCATCTTGTCCATTGGCTTCAGATCATTTGTGTCCTGGTCTGCGACGGAGACTCGGCGAAACATTCAGTGTCAATGGACATGATATATCACAGAGTGTTGAGCTGCTTTTGGCGACAATGGCGATCTGCCACCAACTTTCGCGAACTCTTCGAAGCAGCAAAGCCATTGTTGGCGAAATGGATCCAGTCTGGACTTGATCCTTTTGGGCCGATTGATGATGCGAGGTGCACAGAAGCCGTCTCGATCTTCCACATGGCCGTGTTCCACTCGGAGGATGATTCCCTTGCTCGACTTATCATCGAGAACACTTGCGTCCATTCGCACGGAGATACAATGCTACGCTGCATGTTGTCGGGTTGCACACACAGAAATGTAGCGTGTGAGGCGACGATCGCGCTGATTCGCGGACTGCTACTGCACCAATTCCCACTCGATGCCAGCTTTCCCATTGTCGATCACTTGCTGATGCATATATCAATATGGCCTGCCGAGCAGCGAGCGGTTCTCTTAAGCGCAGTAATAGAGCAACGTCCGTCCGAGTGCTCGCTGAAATCACCTGATCCAGCGCACCATTGGGCATTGATGGATCGAGTGGTCGCCTGCAAGGATGACACCAGTCGGTTTGAACTTGCTGAGCGTTTGCTGGAGCCAGGCGACCGTGCAACAGTGAGCCGCGTCCTGGTGAAGGCGGCAGAGAGGACTCGCTCTATGATGTTGAGTCATCCAGAAGCTGTAGATTTGTTGCAGACCTTGCAGAAGTACCAGCAAGAGGTTGTAAGATGTTTCGTGCATGTCGTGACCGAATCGGCGATCAAAGAGTTGAACGCAAAAGACCTTCACGCGAGAAGGAAGCTGCGCTCTCTTCTACGGCTACGCCAAAGCTTTCGTCTTCCAGACACTAAAGTCTCGAGTGAGCTTATGCTTGCAACACTCAAAGATGAGCTGCCTCGAAGGGCCAGTCTCCAGCAGAAGTTATATGCTGTGTATGGTGCCTACTACCCTAGTCTTTGACGGCACGTCCAATCAGGGAAGCGTTCTCTTAGACACACCTTCAACGAGAGCTTTGAATGATCTGCTAGGCCTCTGTTCTGTCTGTATTATGCCGTTCCCGATAGTTGAAGCCGTGGACTGTGTCTATAGCTCGACTCGCCAGTCTATTGGCCCGTATGAGCCCTCATATGCTCCTCATGTGATCATGTCATGACCATCTAAATACGTGTCGACCGCCGTCTGATCCCTGCTGGGTGGTTGCCAAGAAGGGCCTCCAATGCCTGAGGGTATTCCTTGCCCAGCATGGCACACGGCCGAGCTGTTCCTCGTCTCAATAATGTCGTATGATGCAGTCGAGGGCCTCGAATCAGACAACGTCGGTCCAGGCCGGTGTCTGAGCGAAGTCCATGGTTATCGAGCGTTGTTGCCGCGGCGAACACCTCGTTTCCCGCTGATCTCCCTTCACATCGGCACCGCTCGCAACACTACTTCCTCAAATGTGAGGAGCTGCTCGCGGCGAGAAATGGCCTTGGGAAAATCGCAGAAGAGGAGACAATAAGGCCGAGGTGCTCCTCGCTCGGAGATTTTCGGCTTGACAGACTTTAAAAGTCGGTGGCATCCTTCAGCCTCACGCAGCGAGTGACGAGCGGACAACGCATAAAACACTGCACATAAGCCGCTGTCATGATTCACTGTGCATACTGCAGCAACACAGGATTCCAAGGAATGCGTGAAACAGATCGTAGATGTCTGCACTGTGTCCAGACGCATATCCGAATGTTCTTAGACTTCCCATGGTATCGAACCACGTCTCTGGTAATGGGTGCGATCAGCGCTGGGTTGGAAATGATTGGGACTCAGATGCCGGCCTTCCTTCGAACAGCCGGCTAGAAAGTGCCGTGACAAGGTGCAAGCGAGGCGCTCGGCGGCATTGTCAGGTGTGAGAAATTTGTTGCCCATGTGAGCAGAAGGTCGACTTGTTGCGAAGGAGGACGAGCACAAGGACAAGCACAAGCGGCAGTGGGCTGTTCGGTCGACCTGTTTGCTGCCCAATTAAATACGAACACGGCGAGGCGGAAGTACCTCCTAGTGGAGAGTCGTTGAAGACGGTCCATAGCCGGTCGCTCTGGACAAGCTTCGAGCTTATCTTCTGTGCATTGCTCATGTGATCGAGACGCTCGGGTGGGAGAGTGCTGGGAGCATGTTCTTCTCTGTTGCAGGCCCACACTGCTCTGACTCGGTATGAAGGCTCCCTTGCTCGTGTGCTACAATTCCAGCTTCAGTCGGTGCAATCTGCAGCTGCCATTCTATGGATCGCGCCGTGCCAGCCTGCTGCTTCTGCCACCGTACATGTACTTTGTCACGGGCCTGCGCAGAGACATCCAGCAGCTGATGGCCGAGCGTGAGCGTGCGTCTCGTGACAGAGAAAGCTCGAGCACGACCAGACGACAGTCTTTCCGCAGATCGCTCGCCGACGCTGAGCTGCCCGAAGAAGACCTTGAACGACTTGAGGCGAAGCGAAAACAGCTAGATGAATCTATCCACAAATACATTGCGGCCAAGGAGCGCGAATATAAGTCCTTTGAGAAGGAACTGATCCAGAAGCACAAAGCTGGGGCTGCGAGTGAGGTGCAAAGAACGAGACGAACGTCTTCAGAATCGACTACCGCTCGCGACCCTTCCAATTCGCCGCGATTAGCAGGCCAGTCATCAGGCGCAGTCAATGCGTTGCTATCAGCCGGTGTGCGCAGAGAACAAATCGGGTCGCCCTTGGCGGTGACTGCGGTGGTAGATGATGACGAGCCTGGGACAACACTAGAGGCCAGACAGTCTGTCGCAGGCTTGACAGATCGCAGGGCGAGCATAGAGCGCGACAGGGAGTTCATTGGAGTCTTCACGCCTGCATTCTTGCCTGCGCTGGATGTGAACAATGCGCCACATGTTGATGCAGAGGAGGCTGAGGCCGAGCGTGAGAGAGCAGATTCCGCTCCGCCGCTGTCGAATTCTACAATCAAGCAAAATGCAGGCCCGGATGGTGTGCAGAGAGCAAACTCGGACCCAGTAGTGCAGGCGAATCCGAAGAGGCCTGTACATCTTCAATTATCTGGTCGAACATCATCCTCAGGCTCATCTGCAGACGGCAAGCTGCCTTCTGCTTTGAAATCGCCCACACATCGCCCACGCAAAAAGCGAGTGTCGCTAGCAGTTGGCGATTCCATCGTTGCGCCAAGCGACAATGTTCCTCTAACGTTTAATTCCCACAACAACACGCCATCGCATTCTCGAACACGTTCACCAGCGTCAAGCGAACGCAGTAATGGGAAAGCGCCTGCAACCGCCGACATACCTAGAAGCATCAATTCAGCAGAGTCCTCGACTGCTCCATTCTCTCCACTCGCAAGGGCCACCATGACCAGCCAATCGAGTAAGGTTGAGCAAACACGACAGGACTCGCCAGATGCAGTGGTAGCTTCGTCATCCTCCGCTGTTGATGTACCAATTCCCAGCACATCACCATCGAGACAAAATGTCGATGGTGATCTAGACTTTGGCCTGGGAGGTGACGAAGCTTTATCTGATCAAGCCGTCGAAGATAGCGCTGCGGACAGTGAGGACGACATTACTGGTCGTATTGCTAGACCCGGCACATCTCCCAACTCTGAGGATGTAATATATGAATCGAGCGAGGGTCTAATACCTGAAGGAGCAGAAGAATCAGATGACCACGCTGAACACATCGAATTTCGACCTTCTTCGGTTCAGCAATCGAATACTCCAGGATTCAGAAGGCCCTCAGCGACCATCGATCCCGTCTACATGGGGTCTAATTACGATCGTGCAGAACACAGCGCAGTGACGAACGAGATCTACGGATCTTCATTCAATAGACCTTCCAGCAAAGGGTCCTTCACTGCTGGATCCCTCGGCGAGTCCTTTATGGCTCAAAATGCCGAACGACTAATGAGAAACCGTGCTGCGTCAGGAGAAACGCAAGTACGCTCATGAATTATGAACATAGACTAGTGGGGGTGGCATCGTGCCTTTTTGAAAAGATACCCAGACTTCGTTGGACACGAGCAATGTAAAAGCTTTCACTTCTGCACTGCTATTCTCTCCTACTCATTGCGTTATCAATGATTGTCACATTGCGAATATATGTCGAATCGCTATGCTTATGCAGAATGCCACTGACGATGGACGTAGATCGCGATGCGCATTTCGGAGACTCGCGTTCTCAGTACGTGAAGTCTTTGCAATACCGCCGAGATAGCAAAGTTCCAGAACACCACCCTGGCCCGACTTGCTTTTCTTCGGGCTGCTCCGACTAGGTCGAGCGATAACGCCAGACTCCGCATTTGGCATAAAACCAGCGAGCTTACCTTTGAGATATACAGATCGAACATTCACTCACAGGACACATCCAGATCAAACAACTCCAATAACACCGGAGAACGAATACAATGGCAATTCAGAGCAAGATCACAGTCCACAAGATTGCCCCAGAGGGCTCGAAGCTCGATTTCGGTGCAGAGATTCGTGGTGCAGACCTTGAAAACCTCAACGAGACCGACTTTGAAGTAATCCGAAGAGCTCTCTACGAGAACCAGGTTGTTGTCTTCAAGGGGCAACAAGAACTTTCTCCTCGGGCGCAGTACGAGCTCACTAGGCTCTTCGACCCTGATTGCACCTCTTACGGTCATGGAAAAACGATCGATGCCAAACGCTCCATTCTTCACCCAGACTTGAAGACGATCCCACATCAGCCACAGGTCAGTAAGCAAATCTTCGACCGCTCCAGATGACATATACTGACTGTTGTCCAGGTACAAGTCATTGGCAATGGCAAGGTCTCGGAATTCGAGGGCCTAAAGGACATCACCTTGAAGCACCCACACCACAAGTCCTTCCACAAGGACATTATCTCCGAAGAAGACGACCGCGACAATACTCGATTCTACCGATGGCACATCGACGCCGCTCTGTATGATCTCAACCCACCACGCGTCACAAGTCTGATGGCGGTATCTGTACCCAAGACCGAGTACCAAAGTCTCCGCTACGACGACGGCTCCGACGACAAGCTCAGTGTCCCACGTGGCAGTACAGCTTTCGTAAGCTCATACAAGATGTACGATCTCCTCTCCGAAAAAGACAAGGAATTCGCTCGCACAACCAAAGTCCAGTACGCAGCACATCCATACGTCTGGATGTCCCCAGCCAAGTCCCGATCCGATGGTCTCGGTCTCGTCTCGGAAGGTCTTGAACTTCCAAAATCCGAGCTCCCAGAAATCGATGAGAGCAAGGTCAAGATCCTTCCAATGTGCTGGCGTAATCCTGTCACTGGAAAGCTGGCTCTTCAAGTTCATCCTTCTGCTGTCGAGAAGCTGCATCTCGCTGACGGCACTGTCATTGATGATTTGAAGGAAGTGAGGGATATTGTTCACAGACTGCAACGTCCTGGTATTGCGCCAGAGTTGGTCTATGCTGTGGATTGGGAAGCTGGAGACTTGGCTCTTTTCAACAATCACGGTGTTCTTCACTCGGTCACTGGAAGCTTCCTGCCCGAGGAGGTGAGACTCTTCAGACAGTGCAATTTGGCTTCTGGCGAGGAGCCTTTGGGACCTCTGCCAGTTGCTGTGGCTGCTTGATTGAAAGAAGATGCGTGGTCGTGAGTGTTGTTTGGACTGTTTCGAGGCGTTTGGTGTTTCTTTGAGCAAGGCGCTGCTATTATGATACCCGCGGTGGAACAGATCTACCTGCACTGGAAGCAAGGCGCTGTGAAATTACCCCGTAGGTCGGCAGATCTACCTGCGTTTGTATACAATGATAGATCATGAGAAGAATTGATACCAAGTCATTCGTTATTATGCTACACATAGTTATCTCATTATTTTATGCTTTTCCACTTTCCAAGGGCTTGCAGCCACTTCCAATGCATGAGTCCATGCACATATCTATTGGTAGGCTTTCCAGCTCTTGGCTCTTGCCATCATGAAGCCTTCGTCTTTTGTAGCATCATGCCGATGATGGCTTCTTCTGTCGAAGAGTTACCTCGGAATAGTACTCTTTCGCCTATTCACGACTTCCTCGCCCTGAACACTCATCATGCTCTGCCTCCTCTCTTCGCTTTCCTCTTCATCGAACGTGGCGTCAAGCATGAAAGGACTGTTTGCTCTAATGACCGGGCCTTTCATCAGAAGCGCAATTGGCGCAGCTGTGAGCACCAAAGCAAGGATTCCCAACATGGTTGAAGCCCAGTTAAAGCCCAGGTTGTTGTACAAAGCAGGCGTAGCAAGAGGCAAGAACGCTCCGGTAACGTTACGCCCGAAACCAGCGGCTGACAGAGCCGAAGCGGCATACTTCTCGTAGGCATCCGCGAGGTAATTGGTGACAGCTAGGTAGATATGGTAGACACCGATACCAAAGGTGACAAGACTCAACGTCGGGACGATCCAGTGCACAGCATGACCGGAGTATGCTGACCAGCCAAACCAGAACATGCTAACTGCGAAGAGAATAGAACCAGGAACAGCAAAGTAGAGGCGTGCTTCTGGAATACATTTCCCTGGCCTTTCCGTGTTGCGCCTTGCTGACATGAAGTAAAGACGGTCCTGAATGGGATTGATAGCGCCTCCGATGATAGCCCCCACGCTAACCGCAAGCTGGACGAGCGTGATTTGGAAGACGTCGAAATTGTACAGCTCGCTGAAGACGATCCCAACACTGCTTTGAAATAAGAAGAGCAAACCCTAAGCGAAGCTGACCCAGATGGTGAAGGATATGACCACGAACTCACTGATCAGCATTTTGGTCGGACGCATGAAGGATATTTTGAGTGCCTGGACGATACTTGGTTTGTCGAGCTCGGATTTAGCATAGGCATACTTCTTGGGATTGTTGTCGTCGTTGCTCAAGTTTCCTTCTTTCCGCAGCTTCTTCGCCTTCTTTTGCAGAATCACGTCGCCACGTGTCTCGCGCAGAATGTATGCGAAAAGCGGGATAAAGCCAGTGCAGATGATGATCTGGATCCAGTAGATCCAGCGCCACCACAGGTAGTTCTGGATGATGCCGCCCACGAACGGACCCAAGGCAATACCCACGACGGATGTGATACCAAAGATTGAGATTGGTTAGCTTCGTTCAATGTCACCCTTCCAGATATCGGTAATGGTACCAGCAACGAGGGTGATAGCCACGGAAGATGCCCCGCCGCCGAAGAATCGAGTTATCAAAATGGTAGCGAAATTGGGGCGTACGCAGAGCCAAATAGCCAGAGGGTGAACATGATGTAGAATGCCTAATCATATGTGAGCATCAGAGTAGTGACTGAAGGCAATTGACGTACCCAGTAACCGGGCAGTCGACCAGTACTCTCCGTGAGAGGCACGAAGACCAATGGGAAGAATGCAGCACCCATGTTCCAAGAGACTAGAGCAAAAGAAAGGAAGGGGAATTTATCGTCGTTGATGTGCCATTCAGCCATCATCTGTTCGTATGCCGCTCCATACGCTCCAGCGGGCAGGCCGGTCAAAATAGAACTTCAAGTGCGTTAGCAGTAGAAGTCGTGTGCAAAGTAGGTGGCATACACGAAGCATGTTGTCAATGTGGCAATCCACTTGCGCTTCTTAGGCCAGTTGAAGCTGTATTTCGTCAGTATCATGCATTCGGCCTTACCTAGCCTGGGATATTGCTCGGCTTTCGAGCATGGTCTTATACATACGGGTTCTGAGGATCATCAGGCCCATTCCACTCAACCCAAAAGATCTCGTGATTATCTGGCACACCGAGCTTTGTCTTCTGCTCTTGGTATATCGGGTTTCGCTGCTGCGGCTCCTGCTGGGCAAATCCGATGTGGTGTGGTTCGCTCTCAGCATCTTTCTCCTTGCCGCTCCACTCTGATGTCCCAGCAACCGAGTAGGTGCGAGCTTCCTCGAATGACACGCCACGACCCATGTCGTCGGAGATCTTCAAGAACGTTCTGGATAGACAGAGATGAGGGAAAGCTCAGTCACTCATTGACTTGTGTGCGTTGAAACTCAACGAGATGTTTCAATAAGCACGAGCTGCCATGGGTGAGCTCTTAATTCACTTCTCAGACATTGGTCCATGGATTTAGAGATTATGATAGATGGTACCATTTCCATTCTTTGTTTTTTCAGTATCTCATTGCAGCCTGCCATATGCGATCGAGCAATGCACAGGATTACTTCAAACCGCGTAAATAGTGTTGCCGTTCTGGCGTTTGAAGGTAGAGTTATCTGGTCCAGAGAGGGTCATGGTCTTAAGATTTTTGGTGTGTGTTGCGTCGACGATTACCAAATTCTGCTTCCTCCACTCGTCGCACGTGGAGTAAGGTATTCCATCTTGCACGTCGGACCCGCGGAACATCATGACAACATTGATTGCCTCCGGCTATCGCGAGACTCATACGTGCTCACTTATACCAAGCTGCCAGTCCACAACCTTCAAGGCTGATACGTTGCATCATAGTCTGCATTGCACGCAAGGCCTTCTGAATTTCTTGAAAGGCTTGCAGGCCGCAGATTTCCAGCGGTAGCAATATCATACAGGCGCGGGGCGCCATCAACTCTTCTCAATGCTGTGCTTGGAATGGGGGTGCTCAGCAGACCACCTGTTTTTTGTGGAGGTCTATAATGCTTTGTCAACCATTGGCTGGTGGATTGTGCCAGTAGCTTGGTGCTATAGCTGATTGCGTTGTCTTGATGTATCTCGAATCGTTGTCGTATCGTGAATGTGGCACGCCTGTGATGCTGCTCGCGCCAGGAGTAAGCATAGCTCAGCTTTTGCTTGCCTGCAACACTTACTCATGCTCCAAGACTGAACGAACGCGTTCTATGGCCGTATGACGCGTCTTCTGACGAGCTCCATGTACGCGCACATCGCGAAGCTTGTGTCGGATCATACTCGTGCGTTTCAACCACGATATGAGAGCCATATCACTATGCAGAACCACATGGGATCTTCCTCGTGTCCTCATCATCATCGTCAATCTTCTCTTGAAAATGCTCGGGATCATACTCTTGACATTGCGGGCGCCTTAAATGGCAGAAAATGGCTCTTGCTCCAACACATAAGATCTTGTGGCTTCTTTCACGTCGCCCGCTTTCTTTTGCTCTTTCTAAAATATGCTTCTTCAACTTCCAGAGGACTTCTCACGCGCCTGTCTTCTTCCTCTAGCCTCATACATCTCAAACGCCAAGCTCTTGCGAGTAAGGAGATATCGGACCGGTGGTACTCAGCGCCATGCTTGCAGCAGTAGCAGAAGCATAATGAAGAGACGCTGCTCGCATCGGTCAAGTAATGGTCAAAAGTCGATGGGTATCATGCGTAGGACAAAGGGCAGGCTCTCAGTATGGGTTGTACCCGCGTGCACGACCTCGGTAGCCACCTCTGTAACCACCACCACGAGGCATGAACTGCGGACCACCGTAGCCTCCGCGTCCGCCGCCGTAGCCAGGAGGGCCGCCATAGCCACCGCCGAACCCGCCGCGACCACGACCGCGTGGTGCGCCGCCGCCGCCGCCTCCTCGGCCTCCTCTGGTCATACCTGGGAGGTTGGTACGCTTTGGAACGACCTACAAACATTGTCAGCTTGCTTCAGCGCGGTACATTTCTTTATCTGCGTACCTTGATGTTGCGCCCTCTGAACACGCTCTCGTTAAGAACGAGAGCCTGCGTAACCAGATTCGGCTCGGAGAACTCGACGTAGGCGTAACCCTTTGGATGGCCCGTGAACTTGTCAAGCAGAATCGTCACGCGATTGATACTGCCGCAGCTCTGGAAGTGCGCCTGAATTTCTTCAGGGCTGGCGCCATAATCGACGTTGCCCACGAAGATGCTCCGGCTGTCAATGTCCTCTTTCGACTCACGCAAATTATCAGTCTGCGCGTCGACAGACGCCTGCATCTCGCGCAGCTTCGCGGCTTCTGCCTCCATCTCCTCGACGCGCTTCTTCATCGCTGCGATTTCCTCCTCATCGCCTAGATCCTCGTCCTCGCCTTGCCTATCGAGCGCGTCATCTTCGCGCTTATGTTCCTCGTCGGCCATGGTGTGAGATGAGGTCGCTGATGCGCTCCTGTGTGGTGTTCCGGTGGTTAGATGATCCTGCTCTTTCTCGTGTTGTTCTGACATAGCAACGACAACGTCTCAAGTCCGGGAAATTATATGTACACCAAGAGCTCCGCGGGAGTGGCAGATGATGCGACGTACCTGGGGCTTTTTGTATTGCTCGAAGTGACAAATGAGTCGCAATACTCAGGCGACTTGTGTATGAGTTAGTGATGCAAGGGCAACCCAAGCGAAAGTGTATGTAATGTGTTGAAGTTGTTGTCGCGAAGGAAGCACTTCAAGTCCAAGACGCAGCGGGAGCATCCGAGAGCTTGGAGCTTGATTCACTCAAGCACGTGCCAGCTGGCGATGGTGAGGTGAAGTGAGTGATGGCTTGTGATATTTATCAGGACGAGAGTGAGCGAGAGTGTACATCTCATTGCACGTGCTATTTCAAATAGGCTGGATTCTGACATATGTCACATCTGGAGCGTGATATCGTGCAACCGGTGATTTGACATAGACAATTGCTTCACCATAATCGCAGATCATGCTACCTATCCGCTTGCTAATTTCTTCAGCTGTGTCATATCGCCGTTGAAGCGATCTGAGTCTCCTCCATAAGGATTCGAGTCCTTGTACTGCCATATCGTGTAGTACGGCCATCCTCCTTGTGGGGTGCACGGGTTGGCATTGTAGCATGCCATGACGAGTGGATTCGTGTCTACGAAAGCATTCGAATTGCCAGTGCAAGAGCTCCACCAGCTTGGGCTGCTGTAAAGCGTTGGAAATCGTCCAGTCTTTGATTGATAATGCGAGACGTCAAAGCCCAGGACGGAACTGGCGCGGGCTTCCAGTTCAGCTTCGGGTTCTGCGAAGGGTGCTGCGAGGCCACTGACGGCCATTGCCAGAGCAGATGATGCCACAACTTTCATCTTGGCGTGTTCCTGTATCGATAATTTGCTGGAGTATATTAAGAGTCGGAAAGGTGTTTTACTGACACATGTGAAATTGCTAGGAAGATATACTTATCAGCGCTTTCAAGTAGTACATCTCTCGGTGCTACCTGAGTTCCATGTCTTCTCAATGTAACACAAGCAGACACGCTCTGGGCCAATGGTAATCTTTTCTCTGGGCATGCAGACACAACGAAGTGATTGTCCGCTTCGACATGATCTCGGAGGGTTGCTTTACTAACCAAAGATACCAGCTCTCTGCTACAAGCGATGTCTAGATGAGGCAGGAGGGATTCGAGAGGCAGCTACCAATTGCTTGGTCCAATAGCGGATGCTACGTCTTGCCAATGGCCAAAATTGAAGCGAGGCTTGAATGAGCTTATAGGCGAGAAATAGATGTAGAAGGAAGGGAGCTGCATTTGAAAGTTCCGCCGTCGCTCGGTCGTAAAGGGAAAGATCGTCGTACCTGCACAAAACAAAGAGACAGACCTAAACAGAAGCAGAGGTCACATAGCAATGCAAGAGAGCGAGCGCTTGGGCTGTGGAACCCCAATGCATCTAGTACGGTAGGTTGGCCTTTATTGATTGCGTGGAGCTGGAGCGGGCTGCGGACTCATGTATTGTGCTGGAAAGCCGGTAGCTGGGCATATGGCCATAGGCCTACCCTACATTGTTCAGTACGAGTGGACAGACTAGCCCAGCGAAACTATCCTCGTCGAACATATGCAGGCAGCAGAGTGAGCTCCGGGGATAACGATATGGCTTATTGAAGTCTCATGAGCCAAGTAGCCAGCTTTTTTGATCGATCGACGTCTCATTCCAATCTCATCTCTTTCCATGACGCGACAGGCTTTGTTGCGTGATAGTTGATACTCGGCAGACTATCGTGGTATCGGTCACTTCTTGTGCAGATGCATGCTGCAATGCTCGTAGTATTCGCATCGGTATCGCGGTTCGTGATCAAGCGGAGTGTCGACGTGGAGATTCAGTGCATGGTGTATGGTTGAGGTTTCAATAGGTTCAACGACTGTGGAATTTATGAAAGAGTCGATGCAAGAGAAGAAAAGAGAGTCCTTCTGCCAATGCGTGTTTTGAAGAGGAAAGACCGCTTGTCGCCCAAAGCTCGATCCTCCACTTCCACCACATCCGCGTCATCCACAAAACATCCCTCCTAGCTTCCATCATCCCAGCAGCACGCCAAGCAACATCGTATGTAAAAATCGAGACCATAATGCTCAGCACTCAACGACCAGAACTACTAGGCGATCGTCTTCGATCGTTCATCTGGAATCCAAACAAAAAGCCTACACACGTCCAGCCAACCAGTAGTAATCAGGACGAACACAGGCCACTCTTGCCCTCAGATCGCATACATTTTGCTGAACACTCTGCAAGCTCGGCTGCAGCTTCAGCACGAAAACAGACGAAGAGGTTCTTGACGAGTAAGACTGGTCATTATGCTGTTCTATTACTGGTAGCGCTCGATATCAGCTGCATCTTTGGAGATCTTCTTATCACGTCTTTGGCTTGCGAAGGCCATATTCCCAAGAAGGATGCTGAGAAGGCAGGAGAGGTGCTCGGGATCGTGAGCTTGGTATTCTCATGCCTATTCATGGTTGAATTGGTGGCTAGTATATGGTCTTTCGGACTCGCGTTCTTCAAGTCGTACTTCCACTGCTTCGATGTGAGTTTTCTGACAAGCCATGCTATGCTACGGATCTCGTGGTCGTGCTAATCTCTGGTCCGTTGTCTACAGGCAGTGGTAATAGTCACTGGACTTATCATCGACATTCTGCTTAGAGGGACATTAGAAGAAATCGGCTCGATCGTGGTGGTATTGAGATTGTGGCGAGCCCTCAAGATCATTGACGAGCTGAGTGCCGGTGCAGCAGAACAGATGGAGCCTCTCAGCGAACGCATCGAAGACCTTGAGAAACAGAACAAGGAGTTGAAGGAGGAAGTCAAGTCGCTCAGACGCAAGAGTCAGCAAGCCCAGGATGTGGTGATGCGACAACCAGTGTTACCCAGCTCCTCTAAATCATGAGCGTGATCTCTGGTCCCGTTCGGCGAAGTCTTCTTGACACTCTTACGTCTCGGCATGCTCAATTGCAACCGTGGTCCCTGCCATCGTCTGGATGGCGCCCAGCTCTAGGTTCCAACCAGCCTCTTTCAACTTCGACTCGCATTTTCCGAGCAGGTCTTTCGCAGCATCCAGAGATTTGGAGAATCGTTTCAGAAGCTGTTCAAAATCGTCGACTTTGCCGTCTCGGGAAGATTCGCTTGAGAAGCTCTCGGCAAATACCAACGCCTGCCACCATGCAAGAATCAAGTCTCGAGACACGGCATTCTTCTTCACCACGATGAACAGGCTGTTACTCCTCGGACGAGAAGACTTGTCGGACCAGAGAACGAAAGCGCTTGACTGGTAAAGATCCAAGATTTGCGTAAACTTCTCACTGGCCAAACTGGCAGACTTAGTCTGACGATCTGATTCTCCAATGGAGTTCAGCAGCCGAGCCAGCGGCACTCCGACTGCGCAAAACCCAAGTACTTCGGCTCTGGCATTTCGGAGAACGCCATCCCGTTCGAATATGCGCTCTTGGCTTGCAATGAGATCTGGTGTCGGAGTCTTGTTCTGCTGGACCTGGTGATACACCAAGGTTGCTCGTTGTCGTGTCAAAGTTCGCATTTTAACAGCCCTTACAGCTCTCCTGTTGGTCTCCAGATGTATTGAGAGAAGCAATATCAAAGCTGTCCAGGTAGCGATAGGTGTGGTGATCCAGGATATGACTAGACTTCCGGCCATCATACCGACTAACGATATCACTGTTTCCTGACTAGAGTCTTTAGCATTGAGCTCGCCAAGATTGCCCTGCTTCGCAAAATGTGCGCTCAAACTCGCTTTCGAGCTGCCAGCAGCCACTCCGCATAGTGATCGCAGAACGCTGCTGAAGCTAAGAACGACGACTCTGATGGGCTTTGGGAAGATTGGAGACATGCAGTCAAGGACAAATCCAGTATCATTCAAGACATCAGCAAGTAGTCTGTACATCTTGCATTCTGGCTCCAGTGATGTGCCGAACCTGTGTGCAAACAGAATCGTTGCGATGCGGCCCACAGAGTCCTGTAAGATCGAGAGGATAATGGCCGCGGTAGGAGATGCTGTCGAGTCGCCCACACCAACACTTGATAGAACAGCTCGTGAGGATAGTAGACTGGCTATACTGCTTGAAAAGGCTTGAAGAGAATCGTAGATTTGATACTCCAGATAATCTTCAGACACACTGTGGGGATAGCCCACAGGTAGGAATACGTCCACTGCTCGATTCCATGCTGTCTGTGAGAGCGACTTCAGGTCTTTTGGTGGCTATGTTCAAGTCAATGCTTAGAGAGCCATTAGCAGCGTATGGCTGACTTACAACGACATCGACTCTACTCAGTCCTTGGCTCTTTCCTTCGCTCTGCACATAAGTGGCAGTGACCGTGTCAGCTTCATCGTATTCCGTGATTCGTAATGACTGGACGGCCATCGTTCGCTCTCATTTCGAAGGTCGCAAAATAATAATGCAAGAAGTCGACACTTGTTGGTATTTGGGGTCAAGGATGCTGGGCGAAACCTCAAGGTTGCTGAATCGTCTCTGTAAGGCGGTAAGGCAAGAAATATAAGCTTTCGCTAGTTCGGCAGACGAACGGCCGCTCGGGAAATGAAATGAAGTCACCACAATGCCTGTCGCGCCTTTGCGTGCGAGAACCACGATAGAAGTACCAACAACCTCCTCCAAGGCTTGTATCTCTGCTTACACGCACGCCTGTGAATCAAATCAATCGCAGTTGCGATCAAAAGGCACAGATGGACTTGCCTACGTTGCCGACGTTGATCGAAGGTGTCCTGCCACCTTCGCGGGAGAACTGGGAATTGATCGTCTACGCATGGCAGTTCTTCCCACTCGTGAGCATTCATCATAGCTTTTGTCCAAAGAACGCATCTTACTGACTTAAGCGTAGATAACCGCCTTCCAATGGGTGAGCGACTACTTTCCCAAAGGCAAAACATCCGTGGACTCGAAGTTCAATATTCCAGGCAAATGGGCATGGTTGATCATGGAATGTCCCGGCTTCCTCGTAGTCAACTACTGCATGCTCACAATTCCGCCCAAAGAAGGTCTTCAAGGTGTACCGTGGGCTAATTGGACGATGGCTGGTCTCTACACGATTCACTACATCTATCGAGCTGTCCTCTCACCTCTTTTCCTCAATCCTTCCATGTCACCGATTCATCCGATAGTCCTGGTATCGGCGTTCTCATGGCAAGTCATGAATGGCCTATCTCTTGGCGGGTGGTTAGGAGGCTATGGACCACAAACGGTCTACGACTGGGCTGGTAAGCTCTATATGATCGAAGTGGGCCTCGTGATCTGGGGCTGGAGCTTCTTGGGCAATCTCTTCCATGATGATGACCTCCGCGAGATCAGAAGGTCGGCTAAGCGCCGCCAGGAGGAGCAGGCCAAGAAGGACGGCAAGCCAGTTGATGGCGTTGAGAAGCTCTACATGATCCCCAAAAATGGCCTCTTTCACTTCATTCTGTATCCACATTATCTTTGCGAATGGTTCGAATGGTTCGGATTCTGGATGATTGGAGGCTGGGACTGCATTCCTGCAAGAAGCTTCTTGATCAACGAAATCTCGACAATGCTGCCACAAGCTCTGGCAGGAAAGCGGTGGTACTTGGAGAAGTTTGGAAAAGAACGAGTCGGAAACCGAAAGGCTATCATTCCTGGACTTTTGTGAGCCCGAGTCACTGAGGGTATCAAAGGGGGCTAATAATTCTAATGAACAAAACTTGTTGTGCACAGCGAGCGTGGCGTTTGCAGGAAGCGTTCAGGCTGAACCTCTGAAAGTGTCCTAATGCAATCAATGTTCTTCAAGATTTTCCTACAAATCTGCCACGACAAAGCGCCACTTCACACCCTTCAAGCTGATGTTTGACTGTTCAGGTAGAAGTTCATATCATGCGATTGATGGCCGTCGAAGCCAGCATCACCGTTCTCCGCCAATTGTTCCAAAAGACTAAGAAACGGATCGTTCTCAGATTCGTGGTTGCCTGATTCAGCACTGCCGCCGAATCCGCTGGGCGTTTGTTGGTCCATGACTTGTCCGTGATAAGCGCTGTCATATGATGTTTGATTCTTAAGTGTGAGCGCAGATTGAATCGGGCTGAAGGCGAAGTTCGGCGTGAAACTGCCTTGAAACAGTGTAGGATTGTGCTCGTGTTCGTCGCCGGGTTCGTGGATGCCGTTCATATCATCCGTGACAGCGACTTCAGGAACACTGCTTAGCGTTGCAGAGTGCTGTTCTTCGGTCGATTGTTGAACTGACGTGTCTGTATTCGATCGTGAAGTTGGGTAGGGCAGCGACGAAGTGGTTGAGCGCCTTTTCTTCTGCTTCCTGACCACGCCGGGTACATGAGACACTGGCTGAGAGGGTACAGTAGGAGCATAAGTGGTCTCCTGCAGCCACATATCATGAGCGTTGAACATCTGGTAGCCTTCGTTCAATGAATCAAGAACAATGTCGGAAAATGTCACATGTGCTCCGTCGATGTAACAACCTGGATACCGGTCGAAGAAATCCTCCATTTGGAAGACCGGAGAAAATCGCATTGGACTGCTCGCCAATGACTTTACAAGCTGAGCATGACTGCCATAGACAGCTTGCAGAGTGTCTCTTTGGTGCTGCACTCCGGACCAGATCGCTCGCAGCTCCTGCAGCTGATTCATCTCCCGAGACAGAAAGTCAGCGCTGTGACAGAATGCATCACCTTCACGATAGGAAAGGTAGTGAGCACCATGCACGTGAATGGTGCCTGCTGTGCATATCGCATAGCCGACAAATGATGGCCAGTCTAGCAATGATGTGTTCCTACCAATCTCTACCAATTCGGCGATTGCGTTGGCATGCAAAAAGCACAAATTAGTGGCTTCTATTTGCCATGATTGATGTTGCCCTGAGCCCGAGAGCTCAGCAAGATCGATCGGTAGGAACGGTCGATAGATCAAGCAGTGAACCAGGTGGTATATGAGCTTACTCAGCACAAGTGTTGAGCTGTCGTGGGATCCAAAGAGGGTATCGATCGATGTGAAGACTTCCTGTGTAGCCGCCGCCCAGTAGTCTAGATCCGATCTGATCCTTGAAAGTGTAGATTGGGCGTGCCAGGGAAAGTGCGAATCGCCCTTTACGCCACCGGCGGCTAGATAGCGATTGGTGACACCAAGGACTCGCACGATCTCAATGAGCATTGTACCACTCCCTTGTGCTGCACTTGATACTCCTGACGCATATGGCAAGCTCGATCCATTTGAGAAGAAGTTGCCATCTGCCAAAACCTGAGATCCCGGCGGATGCCAGGCCGGCAGTCTCAGATGTATCGAATCGTCTGAGATAAGGGATGGTCGTTTTGAGCCACTGACTGTAAAACGATCCATGAGATAGCATGTCCAGAAGAGTTTCCGACGTCCTTCCCTTTCCGAGGGCGCTATTCGAAGTTCGGCTGGAAGCTCTCGGTGAAGGTTCAGAGCGAAAGCCATGCTCACTGCATGGGTCAAGACCATGTAACATCTCTTTCCCTTGCCATTCTGGAAGTTGGCCATCGCAAGCAGCAAGAGCGCCTGGAGGTTGTCAATATTTGGCTCATCGACATCGATTTGAGCCCTCGCACGCATCACGTAGTCTTGACTGGAGCGCACGGCACCACCGTATCCTCCGCTGAGATGCGGAACATATCTGATGGCAACAGCGTGGATCGCGTTGACTAGAAATCCTGGTAAGCGACCGTCTCGCAACCGTTGTCTTGTCGCTGTCTCGTCCAGAATGTAGTATGGCTTGTTGTGTAATCTCGCAAAATATGTATCAAGCAGAGCGTCTGTGAAGGCCAGAGCCTCTCGTGCTGGAGGTGCTGGTTCAATTGGTATCGGCATTTGTTTCGTCTGTCGACCCTCCACATTATTCGATTCCTGACTGGGTGGCGATCTTCTCATCGTATCACTTTCGGTCCTGGTAGCATCCTGTGGTTCAGTTGCAGAGTTTGACGATTCTGCATCTGGCGAGGCGTCTTTGTTCTCGTCCTTAAGACGCTTCTCCAAACCGTTCACTCGCTTGAGCAGAGCCTCCAGCACGTCTGTCTTCGGGCCACGCTTCTTAGGGATAGCATCGTATATACACGCACAGTTGAAGACCGAGCAAGCCTCGCAGCTGGGTTTCATTCTGTTGCATTTTATCTGCCGAGGCGTCAGCGGCAGGCTCGAGCCAAGAGGAGGTTGGCCGGTCAGGTGAGTATACCTTTCTCTTTCGACAACTCTTGCAATTCATCGCCTCCTTCACCTCGCCGCTTGGTTTCCTGACCGGCAGGCGCTCGATCGGCCTCGACATAGCCGCCAGATCCATACTGTTCTGTGCAATTGCCATCATTTTTATGTCACCGAAACGGCATGTTAGTAAGGTAGAGAAGCATTACGGGCGCCAGAGAGATCCAAAAGAGAGAGCAAGGACAAGCAACAGGTAGGGGAGCTTGGACAGTTCACTGATGTCGCATCGCTGTGGAGCCGGTACGCCATACCGTGACTATTCATTTTAACTCATGAAGAGGAAGGTCACAGGCACGAGGACGCGGGGACGTGCAGGGCTTCGCATCAGTAGTTGGAGCCGCTTGGACCTGATTGATGTGCATTTAACCATGCATCACGAACCGAGGGCACGGCAGACACTATTCGGATGGGAGCCAGCAGATCCATTGGCAAGCAAATGCGGTTCAGCCATCAGCCGCGCGCGCGATCAAGCGTACTCCAGGGAAATGTCGGCCGCAAGAGCGAGGGAAGCTTGTGCAAGACCCTCCACCGCCCACCGCGAGGCCCGGAGGAGGAGCAGATTCCAGCGCGAGGCCCGCCAGATGTGATCATGCTTTGCTCAAGTCTGCTGCACACATATTGGGCCAGCGGGCAGCGGTGAAGATCAATTGGCCCATCGACGAACCACCTGGCTAGCGATGCAAGCGAAGTCTGACAGTCTCTTTTCTGGAACGATCCTGGTGTGACGAAGACCTCCGCAAGAAAGAAGCGAAGCCAACCCCAGACGCCTAGCCCTGTCCTATTTACCCGTGAGCGGGTGACGGGCACATGGACAGCAGGATTAGCCTTGTTCGCACGTCGCATACACATGGCAAGTACCGTACACACTACCGTAGAAACTGGTTAACAAGCCCATGGGCTTATTAGTAATTGTATTATAGACACCTGTTCGTAATAGTAGGCCTATTAGCTAAGAATAGGCTTATTAAGTAGTAAAAACTTAGTCTCTTACCTAGACCTCGAATTTAATACCGTAGATCGTATACTATTAGGTCTTAGAGGTATTATTATTATTCTAATAGCTCCTACTAATCTATAGGTTGCCGCGAAGGCTACAAAGTAGCCTATTTCGAGTCTAGTATCTAGTAGCTCTAAAGTTACTAAATCTAGCTCTTCTAAGAAGCTATTTATACCTCGTCTTAAGTAATAAGAGCTATTCGGATATAATCTCTTAAGCGAGTCGCCGCCGGCGGTCGTAGATACGTTATCGAAGAAGAAAGTAGTAGATCTCGAAGTAATCTCGAAGGAGGTTTAGAGTAGTAAATTAGCGCTTCCTAGATTAGTTATAGTTAGAATAGGTCTAAAGTTAAAGGTATACGCTTACTAATATAGTAACGCGTAGAGAGCGAGATTAAGGCGCGCAAAATAAGATAAGGCGCGGTCTAAGTATCGTAGTAGCGAGATAGGTAATATCGCTATTACTCTCTAGTATATAACGCTTAAAGACCTAGTTATAATAGAAATAATAAAGGAAGGCGCGGTTTCTAACGACTAGGTAGATATTAATAACGAGGAAGAAGAAGTCGCTAATCTAGAAGCGCTAATTAATGCCTATAACGAGTTAACTAATAAAGATAATAGCGATAATAATACCGCTAGAATAACGAGAGTTAGTAGAAAGCGGAAGTCCTATACTCGCGAGTTTAAGTTACAAGTAATCGATTATATAAGGTCTAAGAAATAGACGTACTACAAGAAGGGTAGTATTCTTATCGTCGGTCTAGTATTAATTAAGAAGACTACTAAGCGCTTTAAGATAGACTATAAGTAGGTACGTAAATAGTATACTAACGAGACTACTATTCGTAACTCGAAGAAGGATAGTCGTTAGTATAGTAATAGTTAGCGCTTAGCGTTATTACCTTAAATAGAAGCCGCTCTATATAAAGGTATTATAACGGCTCGAGAACAAGGAATTAGAGTTAATAATACCTAGATTATTCGAGCTATAAAGAAGATCTACGTAATACTATATCTAGACAAGGTCTCTATACTAAAGGACAGGCTTTACTTCGAATACTTTAAGTTCTCGAAGGGTTGGTTTAGTAGCTATAAACGACGCTAGAATATTAGTCTCTAGCGGAAGACGAAGACTATATAGAAGGCTCCTAAAGAGTTACTATATTATATTATCTCCTAGCTTTAATTTAACTACCGTAATAGTATCTATCGTCTAGGTAAGCTACCTAATACTATTACTAAAGGACGATATCCTCTTAGTTAAATAAGCAATATAGATTAGTCGCCTTTGCTATACGACTTCTATACTAAAGAGACGTACAATATTAAGGGCTCTAAGATAGTAAGGATTAAAACAGGTAAGTTAGGCTAGTTTAAGAGGTAGGCAACGTTCTAAGGGGAACTCTATAGTAATAGTCTATAACGAGGCAAGCTACTTATTATCTTCCGTAGTAGTCTAGGCTTCCTTTAAATAAACTATAGAATATACGAGAAGAAGTTCTATAATACTAGCGTCTATGTACTATTCTAGAAGAACGCTTAGTATAACGAAGACGTACTATTAAAGTAGCTTAAGAAGTTATAGAAATTTGTATATATATCTAGACTCGGAGAGATAAGAGATATACTACGGTTACTTATACTAGACGTTTATACCGCTTAGAAGACTAAACGAGTATTATAGCGCTTCCGAGAGCTAAATACTATAACTTTATTTATTCTAGGTAGCTATACTAGCTATATCTAAGTAC